>JAAEAF010005551.1:0-81159 GCA_011037195.1 Triatoma infestans
AAACGCTGGCATATGTGTCCGACAAAAAAAGATTTAATTTTAATATCAATGCATTGAAAGAAATATAATAATGACACATTATTAAATTAAAGTTCCATCTAGTGATTCGAATTAAAATTTATATATTATTTGTATATGTTGTAAAATAGATGTTGATGTTCGGTCATTAAAAAAACTCTTTTTAAATTTGTACATACGTTTCGGCAAATTTATTGCCTTCTTCAGGGTAAAAATTTCTTAAAAACCATAGTTTACTTCTGATATCTATCACCAACTGCATATAACAAGTTATAAATGGTATATCAGAAGTTAAACTATGGTTTTTAAGAAATTCTAACAAGAAATTTTTACCCTGAAGAAGGCAATAAATTTGCCGAAACGTAATGTACAAATTTAAAAAGTTATTTTAATGACCGAACCTCAACATCTATTTTACAACATTGAATACAGCGGTCGTGACGAACACCAAAACATTAGTTGTAAAATATTTTTAATTGCCCCATATTTCTTAGTCCTTAAAATATATTTATATCAAAACATTTAAGATATTTAGAAACATTTGGACATGTGTTGCGGCCCGCGTAAATTTTACAAGTATAATGGAACTGTTGAGGAGAGAAATTAGGTTTGCTTAAATGAACGAGATATGAAGACACTAATATAATGTAGCTAAGTTTACACTAACTGCACTGGACGTTATAATGAAAATGATAGAATGAATGGTGAGAGTAAAGATATGACACGATGCGATGTACAGTTGTCTGGTTGTATCTGATAGATAAGCTCTAGATAGATTCCCACTGGCTTATATACAGGTTCTCCCACTCTAGCCTGCCTAAGTCAGAGAATAGTCTCTGTTAACCAGAGAGGGCCTCTCTTCTCTCTGGTATGGTTGCATTATCTTTGCGGTACCATTACACTAGTTATCATGTGGTCCATAGCTTACTAGAATTTGACATTCCTGTTCTAGAGGAAAAGCTGTTGACACGATATATACAATAAGAACTAAATATATACATGCCAAAAGGAAATCTATAATCTAATTGGAAAGCAATAGTGCAGAAATAAAAATCAAGAAGGGAATTAAGCTGTTGTCACTAAAAATTTTTACATCTGTTATGCTGAATGTGCAGTTGGATTGGACTGGAAAAACAAAGACATCACCTTAAACGGCGAAAGGGTAAACAAACAGATGAGGTTCGCAGATGAAGTTGTTATTTTAGGCCATTCAGTCCGAGACAAGGCAGAAGAATTAAAAAGAGCAAAGTGAGATGGTAGAAAAATATCTCCAAATACAAATCACTATTAATGAAGAGAAACCGGTTTTGAAACACCCACATGACTTTCTCTTACTGCAACTTACATAGTTGTAACTGATTAATCCTCTTCAAACATTTCATTCTTACTAGTCATATTTAATACCTGAATGTAAGAATCTAAACTTAATCAAAAAACTTTTTTGAGGAAACTATAACCTCCTCCCCCCCCCTTAAATGAACTTTCTAGGAAAAAAGTTTCAACCAAACTTATAGCAAGTTTAATGTCCGTGTCTTTATGGAGTGTTGCAAAAAACTGAAGAAAAAAACCTATTAGTATAAAGTTATACTTCCGGTGAACCAATTTCCTTCAAACTCGGAATTTTGCCACCACATTTCATTGTAATTAATATAATATAGATGACAGAATGATATAATAACTGAAATAACACTTTGAAGGAAAACATGATCTCGAGGCAAAAAACTGGAAAATCCCTTCTTCAAAGTGTTACTTCCAACTGACCAATTTTGTTTAAAGCTTACTGTCAGGTATTATTGTCCTTTTATTCACAGGTGGGGATATTCTGCGATTTTCCATGTTTGAGTTATGCTGACCAATTTGTAGGAACTACTTTTCAGGACTCAGGGAATTTCAAAAACATGAACTTCCGGTGCAAACTCGATATCAAAATTTGATACGATCGCAATACTTACTCTTACTAAAAGAGAATGCAAAAATAGATATTCGGTTGAAATTCATGGAACTTAGTTTATGTACGACAACTGATAAGCATCAGAGGACATTTGCCGTGATAGCCTGCTTCATTTTGTGGTCATCGACCGGTTTCGGGCGTTCGCCCATCTTCAGGATGCGTTTTTCAGACAGTGTGACAACACAGACTTGCACAGAGCAAATTCAGTTTACACTCTCTATTGTGTGTACAGAGAATTGCCAACTTGAACAAACAGCTGGAAGATGCACGCTTCAGGGAAGGTTTTCTTTAAGAATAAACTGTATACAGATCATCAGTAATAACTGACCTCAAGATTAAGTTAAGTTATGGCGTGAAATATTCACACAACTATCTCTTACTAACAGTTAATACAACTGAATAGACAAGTTTTCATTAAAATTGTAATGATTACATACATTTGAATGGACTTGCATAAAAAAGATGGTAAGGGTTTATCATGTATAACTGAGTGTAGCTAGATATGGGGGTGTAGCATAGTCGCATATAGCGGCAAGTTAACTTCCGCTCTGAAGATCATCTAAAACGTCCAAAACAAATGTTCTCCGAAAAAATTGTCTAATAAAAGTGATATGTTTTTATCTTTTTGCACTCAGCATCCCAAGTTAAAAGGAAATCGTTACAGTCATTGCCGAGAAAATTCAAAAAACACAAAAACCTATTTAAAATCACACTTCCGGTAAACTGATTTTCTTCAAATTTGGAATTCTACCAATGTTTATAATGTAGATTAATATTACATGGTGATAGAACCAGTTATTATACTGAAGTGGTACTTTAGGAAAAAGCTAAATCCTACTGTTCATCCTGAACTCTATAAAAAGAAACTAATGTTAAAATGGGAAAATGTTACAAATAAAAGTGATAGATACTTATGTGTCTAGATAGTATACGTAGTTTAAAGGAAATGTTGGAGCCGTTTTTGAGAAAAAAGAAAAAGAAAAAAAAAACATTCAGTAAAGACGCACTACTGATTGATGAATTTTGCCCAAAACCTTCTATGTCCGTACCTAAACAGAATAATAAAAAGTTTGAGCTTCCTGCCGTTTTTCGTTTTTGAGACGTTTCGTTAAAAGACACACACACATACAGACCATTCGCTAAAAACATTTTAACATTGAAAATGTTTTATGGGAGGTTATTTAATAAAAATCGTGATGACATCTTCCCGAATGAGTGCCGAACATTTACGGAGACAGGCGAACCAGTTTGCCTACTGTTTGGTATCTGTATAACTAATTTCGAATTCAAACTGTGTTTGGTATAAATGTGTAACCTGAGCAAATACAATAAAGAATTGTTAAAATTAACTCGGCGTTTTTTTTTGTTTTTTTGGTGGAAATCTGTATGGTGGAAATTACAAGACTCAAAAAAAAAAAATACAACATATTCACAAGTGGGATAACCAATCACCAAGAATTTGTGTTTACTTCTATTAATTTCTGGACAGGGTTTAAAAATAAACCAATAAACATTTTCAATGACTTTTTCGTGAAAAATGGTGTTTTCTTTTCGTATTCAGTTTGCCTCAAAACATGTAGTTCTGGTGAAAACTCGAAAAATTGACATTAACTCAATACTTACTCTTAAATAGGAATAAGAGAAAGTAATAAGCTGTGACACAGGTCGTCAATAGGCTTGATCTAAAGAGTTGTCTTTGTGAAGAGATGTTGTGCTGTGAAGAACTGTCTAGGACACAATCCTGGCCATATTGTTCGTGTGTTATCATTTGATATTTCTGTGAACTGATTTTGACCGGAATGTTCAATCGGATATACTAGTTATATACCGAAAGTACTCGAGTTCAGAAATATGTTTCGAAACTTTGATATGATCCTAGTTAGGACTTCTCCTTACAGCAATAAGAGAAAATTCTTAAATATAATTAAATATATAGCTCAAAATTTGTATTATCTATTAAATAATAATAACAAAAATCATATTTTTGCTTTTACAATAATATGGGGATATGTCATCATGCAATGTAAAATAAATTAGCTGGCCAATCAATACAGCTTTCAAAGCTGTAAATATTACATTATCAATTTGTTATGAATTATGTATTATACACCATATTAATACATTTTTATACACTAATTTTCTACGTAAAATTAAAAATCACTATGTGAAACACTCACACGACTTTTTCTCACAGCAATTCATATCGTTTTGATTTATTTATTTTGTACGCTGGCGGAAGCGTACCCGGAAGTTGTGATATTAGAAGTGGATATAGTATAATAAATGATTAATAATAATAATAATAAACAAAGAATGAAATAATAAATGTTCTACTCAGCTAGTGAAGAGGAAATGCGTATATAATAGAATCTGAGCAGAGCTAAAGATTCAGCTGAATGGAAGTGGACGAGGATGAATGAGTTAGAAAAGAAGATGTAAATATTTCTGGAAATAAGCAGTGAAAAAGTATAACAGGGAAGTGAGTGAGAGGGCAGAAAGAAAAGAGTAGATGTAAGGAATTAGTAATCAGTGAAGTTAGCAGGAAAGTATGAATTAGCAATAACCGGATATAGCAGGGCGCTCATGTAAGAGAAACAAATCCAACCTACAGACATACAATTGAACATATTAATTTATGCGGTTATTCCATGTACAAATTTCACATATAACGAAAATGTGTATATTTGCAACCGAAAGATAATATAAAGAAAAGTAAAGAGGGCAATCTACGTGAAATGCATTCCGTTCCTTAAAGAAAATTGAGAGTGGACATGGAGAGAGGCACTTTTCTGTTCACGGTCCATGGTTTGTTTGGGGCTCATGGAACTATAACCAAAAAGAAACCAGAGTGTTTCTAGGACAAGGTCGGCTTCGACCTATATTAAATTTGATGGCCATTGGGAAGTTCATTATAATCGACTCTCTGAGAATACCCAGCAGTCATCTCTATGGCAGCTAGAACCTCCCGCTGCAGGTATGCTGACTGTAGCTGTTCGCTGTTTGGGTTGTGTATCTTAAGGTTACTATGGCGGTTTTTAGATCTTGCCATCCATCTTATGTCTCCCGAAATGGATTTTTATGCTGTGCGTAATGGGATCTCTACGAAATTGAGCAGCCCCGATTATTGTCTGTTTCAGTGATAAAGCGTTTTTTCTCAGACTTCCAGTACACCGATCTTCAATTTTCCATGAAAAAATTGAATATTCAGACGATATCTGTCATACGAAAGTTGCAACATGCGTAGAATACAACCCCCAACACTTCAATGTTTCAAGTCTTTATACCATTAACTCTACTGACACAAAGATTTCTGTTAAAGTGCAACTTTATTGAGTTTTTTCGGTAATTTTCCACGATTTCCTTTTGAAAATGATTCCAACCATATTCTGTCTCCATACCAACTGGACAAATGAAGGCCTCTGATTTTTAGATGAAACATTATTCCAGGGCAGCTAAATACAACGTGAAGTTTTCTTACTGTCACTTCAATAAAATGTGCGATTATAACCTTATTATCATTAAGACATACTAAAAGCATTGCTTGGATTCGATGTTTGATGAAAATCCGTATACCAAAATGGCGAACTTTACTGAATTTTTCCAGAGTTTATCGGAATTTCCTAGAAAACGGCTCAATCGATTTTCTTTAAACTTGATATGGTAATTGCTTATATGAAAACCTTCCAGTTTTGATACCTTTAACTTCGGAAAATGCTATTTAAAAGGTGTTGTGGGGTTCACAAAAATCCATCTGTGACTCTTGATTTTAAGTGCTGTTGACAGAGTTATTGACTTGCTAGTCTAATGATCTCATTCACCACCTGCCTCTATGTGAGAAGCAACTTCTATTCCCCACTATTATCTGCTAACATGTATATTGTTTGGGGCAACTAAACATTAAATGAAGCAAGGTTCAAGAAAATCTGTCAGTTGCAATGCCATTAACTGCACTAAAAGAAAGTCGTGTCTGTCTCACATTAGTTTTTTGTTTTCCTTTTTTAAGGGTTAGCCGGCAATACTAAAACATTTAAATAACTTTCAATAATTTATAAGAATAAAGAGAAACTGCAGAAGGTTTAAGAAAACAATATATTATACTGAATTGGTACTTTAGAGGAAAGCATGAGCTAATATTTCCCCCAGAAGCCAACAAAAAATCAATTTTCCTAGGAAATGTTTCAAATAAAACTTACAGATATTTATGTATGTAGAGAGTGTGCGAAATTTAAAGAAAATTATTGAAGGGGTTTTTGAGAAAATCACGAAAAACTGAAGAAAAAAAAACATTCAGTAAAGTCTTCAATTTCTGGTTGATGGATTTTGCCCTTGTCTGATGCGATGGTAATACCTGGGATACCACGTATGAGCTTCCTGCATCTTTATTTGTGAGATATTCTGCTAACTAACTAACTGAAACACACACACGCAAAATATGCGTGGAAAACACTTTTTTCATATTCAGGTTACACCAAAACATGTTTTTCCGGTGAAAAGTCAATTTCCAAAATCTGGTACGATAAACTGCTTCCTCTCACAAAGACCAAGAGAAAAGTAAAATGTAAATGAATATTTCTTGAATCAAAAGTTTGTATAAGACAACAATTTGATCAAATTCCATTTTAATTCGATTTGATTATGTAAAATTTCTTCCTAAAATCAACAACAAACAGATAATGGCGAGAGAAAATTTAGCTAGCGATTCAAAAATTAGCCTTTCTTGTAAATTTCATCTAGACTGAACAAATACCGTACAAGCTTAAAATAATTTGTATCAGACAAACAGAAATACAAAAGTGACAGTCATACTATATTATTAATAGCTGAATGATATTTTATATTTTTTAACTTTATAAAAGTCTGATATCGTTGAAAGATAAACAATGCTGACAGACAATGAAATATAAGGAGAAAGTATTATAAAGAATTCCTGCCCAAAGATCCTCCTGGACATGAGACGAAGGTCCCTTGGGAGCTGGTGAAAGTAAACTTTCTACAAATTATAAACACCAACACACAACACGCCTACTTCTATGAAACTTTCAATTTCTTTTCAACCAGATTGGTTTTTATAATCTGTTTATTTGTTAATCTCAGTGATTGGCCTTAGTCATCATTCTATTCAAGTTATTTATAACTAAATCTGTGGAAAGAAAGACGTAATAAAACTTGGTTAAAATAAAATAAAAACATATATTATTTAACAAAATAATTCTTTGAATAGTTTGAAGATGTCTATTACTTAGATTTCGCAATTCATTTAAATTTCCCTATCTTGGCAGGTCATTACAACACTGACACACTGATATGTTCGCTATTATTATCGAATCAAAACGAGTTTTGGCACTTTTTTTCTTTCTTTAACATGTAATTAATAAAAACCAAACTGATGTAAACACTCACACCGGCTTGCTTCAGTGGCTTTCAAGGTGTAACAACCCTGCAGAGGCTCACTGATATGGGCCAAAAGTCCGTTTCTAGCAAACCACTAACGCGGTCTCAACCCGGAAACTCAAAAGTGTTTTTCAACTAACTAGTTTTGTTCATTAAAAAAAGGACGTTGAATTGGGGGGGGTTTCGATTAATTTAAAAAAAAAAAATCATTAACAAAATTATGAACATAAATAAATACAAAACATTAAAATTTTAAATTTTCTCCATTTGTTATTTATTTAAATAATTTATTTACTAAAAGTTAGTATAAAAAAGAAGTGATAAGTAGAGTAAGTGGAATATTGGATGAGGCTATTGCCCCATTTCCGTAAATTGTTAAGACATTTATAAAAAAAAATAAAGCATTAGTATAGATTAAATTTGTTTACGTCATTACTCCTATTAAAATGCTTTTATTGATAAAATTATTAAATAATTCCTTTACCTTTTTATTTTTATTTTTTTTTTAATTTAAGTTCTTAGGAATTTTGAGGCGAAACACGATCTCCGTGACGACAATTATTTCAATTCCAACTAATAAATTTACTTTAAATTTGGAATGTTAACATTTAGAAGGGCTTGCATACATAATAAATATGCGGTGATGATAATATTCTGTTTATCCGATTGGCCTCTGTTTCAACATTTTAAATTTGTGCCTCTCAAATTCCCTCTCAAAATCTTTGCCTGATGAGGTGAGAGTACCTAAGGGGAATACCAAGTCTGCGCTTCCTGCTACTTTTCAAATTTGAAATATTCTATTAAAACACACACACAATATACCCACACCATCCGCAATTTTTTTTTTTTTTAAATTAGGGGACCCCAAAACATGTATTTCTGGTGAAAACTCAATTTCGAAAGCCTGGCACGATCGCAACTTCCTTCCTCTTAGGTAGAATAAAAATCTGGCGTGAAACACTCACATGACTTTCAATTACTGAGATGTACATAATTATAATTAACTTACGTATTCTTTTCAAAATATAATTAAACTTTTATAACGGCTTTTTTGACAAAAGCATACCTCCCCTTCATCAAAAACACCTTAAAAGAATTTTCTCGTTTAAAAGTTTCAAATAAAAGTGATAGGTGGTCTCTGTATGTATAGTATGTAAGTAGAAAGCCGCAAAAATTTGGAAAAAACCTGTTAGTGAAGTTGCAGTTGGTGAACCAATTCTCTTCAAACTCGAAATTTCGGCATCACCTTTCATTGTATTATTTTGGATGATCGAATGATATAAAAACTGAAATAATACTTTAGAGGAAAACCCAGCTTCCAAACCTCTCCTAAATGAATTTTCCTGGAAAAATGTTACGATACAAGTTGTGTAGCTCTTTATATGTATAGTAAATATTGCAAAGTTGTTGTGGTTGTGTTCTGCAGAGCTGGAAAGCATCTCAGAGATGTTTTCCGTGATAGCCTGCTTCTTTTTTGTAGTCATCGATCGGTTTCGGGCGTTCGCCCATCATCAGGAAGCTTTTTGTCAAACAGTGTGATAACATTGATTTGCAAAGAACAAATCTGTTGTGTTGATGATGGGCGGACACCCGAAACCAATCGATGACCACAAAAAGAAGCAGGCTATCGTGGAAAATATCTCTGATTAATATTGCAGGTTTAAAGAAAATCGTTGGAGCCATTTTCGAGAAAATCGCAAAAAATTGAAAATCCATTTAGTAAATGGTACTTCCGATTGATCGATTTTGATCAAAACCTTGTTGTCAGGTCCAAGCTAGCACTTAAACTAAATATTAAGTTTGAACTTTCTACGAATTTGGCTTTGAGAGTATGCTGATACATACATACATACACACACACACACAGACCAATTTCTTAAAACCACTTTCTCGGATTCCGGATGACATGTATTTCCGGTGGAAACTCGATATCGAAAATTTGTCACGTTGGCAATCCTTCCTTTTACCAATAGTAAGAGAATGTAAAAGAAGCAGTTATGTTTTTTTTTGTTCTTCAAACAACGAATTTTTACTGAATATTAAGCTACCTTCACTCATAAACTGGTGAAGGTAACTTATTCTCTAACGAAATCACAATTTTAAAGCGTAGCGCGCAGACCAGCTTCCCAGAATACTTCTAAAACAATTTACTCAGAAACAAACTAAATAGTTACCCAAAAAAATTAAATTTCTCAACAAAAAAAAATCATTGTATACCCAGTTTAATGTAACATGCTGGTATCATTACCGAGAAACTCGAAACAATGTGAAAACATTATTGAAACAAAATTCGCACTTCCTGTTAACCGATTTTTCTTCAAACTCAAAATATTTAATTTACATTAACATCATTTAAATAGGGGAACCGTACAATAGTGAAAAGGCATTTTTAGAGAATGGCTTTAACGTTACCATTTCCTCCGGAATCCACCTCTAATAAAATCAACTTTTCCAGGCAATTTATGCACGGACAATGCAAAATTTGAAAAAATCTTTAGACCTATTTCCTGGAAAAATGGAAAAAAAAAACATTCAATAAAAGGATATTTCCGGCTGACGAATTTTTGACCGATAACTTCCGGGTTGGATTCCCTGGAGATACCCAAACGAAACAGCAAGTCTGAGCTTCTCTTCAAGTGTCTCTATCTCTCTCTCACATATACATTTCTAAAAACCACTCTATCAGATTTATAAGACTTCAAAACCTATACTTCCTGTGAAACCCAATTTCGTAAAGTTGACACGATCACAAAATTTTTTTCCTTTTACAGCAATAAAAGTAATTAAAAAATATTTTCTAAATTTACTTTGTAAATGGTAATGTAAGTTTTTAGGAAAGGGGAGCTCTAATTATTTTTTTAATTGCAGGCTTACAAATAAAGAGTATGAATCCTTTGGAGTCTACGATACCCTTTCAGACTGTCAAACTTCTATTTAGACAAGCAAACTACGTGATTAAGAAAATGAAAAATGTAAATTACTACTCTAGAATATAACTAGTCTTGGGGCTCTCAAATTGCTTATGGAGGTTTCAAAATGGAAATAAAAAAGAGATCAATATCATTTCTTAGTTAAAAAATAATAAAATCTGAAACACTCAAGGCTTTCTCTTCCGGTAATAATTACAATTCTAATTGACAAGTATTCATTGAAAATTGAACTTTTATTAAATGTATAAAATATAATAATGGTAGTGGAATTAATAGATTTTTTTATTAAGAGTATCAATTTTGCCTGACTGTTATTGCATTGTTGTGACAGTCCGTTTCTCAAGTCCGCAGTAATACTAGAAACGAAAGTTTAAAAGCTTACAAAACCTAACTTGATACATCCCTCAGAAACTCTCAAAGAAAATTGCAGGAGCCGTTTTTGAGAAAATCCCAGTAAAACTGAGAAATTTATTCAATAAAGTCACAGCATTTCCTGTTAATAGATTTTCTTTTATTTTGAAATTCTTGTAATGTATTTAATGAAACTTACTTTATACGGCGACAGAATCATACATCATAGTAAAGTGTTGTTTTAAAGGAACGCTTAACGTTGTAGATACCTCCGAATTCTCAAACATATATTTATAAGTATTAAGATGCCTGTATGTATGGAGTTAGTAGGCTCTGATTTTAATGAAAAAAATAAAATGATAGAATTATGAAAAACTTTCTGTAAGAGTACTGGATTGGAAAGCAACCGGAAAAGAACGAAAAGCCAAAAAAGAAAATCAAAAGATTGGCGATTAAGAAGAGAGAGAGGAAGAGGGATAGGTATACTAATGAGGAAGACTGGAAAAATAAGAAACGCGATTTACTTTGGGTTAAAGTAAAAATTTGTAGGCTGGGGAAGATGCCAAGGACATCTTAGTAGTCTTAGTAAAAAGTGACAACTGATCAGATAAAAAAAAAAAAAAAACGAAACAAAATACTTATTCAATGATCTTAGAATATTCTTAGTTAGAAAATTGAAAATAAGTTTTCAAGAAAAACATCCTTTCAGTTCTTTAAATGGAAAATTTTCAGCGAAAAATTCTAATCCTTTCGGATCCTACACTGGTATGTAAACGGAATATCAAGTTCATGTTACCCGGCGGCACATGTTTTTCTCGTTTTTTTTTTTTTTTTTAATTTAAGGCGGGTCAACATCTATAGTCATTGGCGCCCGGAGCCTCTTGTGGACTGCCGGCGTCCGGACAGTGTTCTCTCGTTCAGATCACACTATCCATCATGAACAGTGAGCTGTAGAGGCTCCTAGGAAGAAAAAAATCTAAGGGTAGCAGAGCTGGCTCGAACAAGGGTCCTCCGCATGGGAGTCCAGTAGGCTAACCACTTAGCTATTCTCTTCCTAGTGAAAACTCCTTTTTGAAAATTTAATTTCTAATATCAGCAAGATATATCGAAGAATTAGTTAAAACCATTTTTCTTTTAAAAATGGATATTGAAGGAGATATTCTAAATATTAAGTACGATGGTTCTCCTTAATTAGAAACCTTCTATCTTATGCAAAGAAGATGTAATAAAAAAAAGCTTTCACACAAAAAAAGTGTTTTGGACCATTTTTAATCAAAGCGAAATTTCATTTCTGTGAAACAGCCTCAAAAAAGATTTCAAGATAAAAAAAATCTACAAAAAAAAAATTAAATAAATAAATAAACATAATAAACATACATACAAGTAAGTAGTGTAATGTGAAATTTAAATTTCATCAGTGCACTAGACACGCATAGTACCTGGCGTCGTGGGAGTTCCAAAAAAATAATAATAATATTAATAAAACTTCAAGACATAATAAATTTACTAAAATCAAGAAGAATTAGTTGGCTTGGGCCAACTTCCAAATGAAGAATAACAAAAAAAATGATAGAGAGAGAAATTCTCAGAAAAGAGGAGAAGAATTCGCCCAAGAAAAATGCTATGATTAAGGATAACCACCCGAAGAAGGGTATTACAAAACTGAGATGCAAGA
Source organism: Triatoma infestans (assembly GCA_011037195.1). Classification (NCBI taxonomy): domain Eukaryota; kingdom Metazoa; phylum Arthropoda; class Insecta; order Hemiptera; family Reduviidae; genus Triatoma; species Triatoma infestans. The sequence goes on from JAAEAF010005551.1 coordinate 12,317, forward strand.
TTCTTTAATAGAAAGACAAGGAATAGAATCGTTAGGGAGGCCAAAGTTCATTTTGAAGTGTAGCTCCGGTGAAGTGTATCGACTAATGGAGCGTCAATGACCTACTCAGGATTTAAAGAAAAAACAATTCGAATGAAAGCGTCATGTGACGTGATGGAAGACTGGATTGGAAACCAATTAAAAAAGAACGAAAACCTAAAAACCAGGATTAAAGGATTTACGATTATGTGCATGAGTATGACAGAGAGAGAGAGCAGAGTGGGAGAGGAGACCAATTTCGGAAGACTTAAAAATAAGAAACACTTGGTACGAGAACAATTTTCTTTGGGTTAATATAAAATTTTTTGGACTGAAGAAGATGTCATGGATGGCAGCCAAAGAGAAAACTGATTAGCCAAAAACTAAAAAGAATTAAACAAAATTCTCATTCAAGTTTCATGAAGTTTCTGCTAATAAGAGTTCCTGGGGGTAATGAGAAGGAAAATCTTTCAGAGACAAAAAAAGGGCTGGTAAAGCCTTCATAAGTAGAAATAGGCTAGTTAATTCTTAAAAATAGAATATTTCCACAAAAAAAGAGGAAAAACTTGCAACTGAAGACGTACATTGACTTTAACTTCCTTGAAATTAAAACCAATTAATTATGTCTGATAAATTTGTATAATGAGTTTTAAAAAATTGTGCCAAAGAAGAAGTCAACATTGAGTAACTTCTGAAAATATCTAAATATGCATACAAACTACTTTAAAATGGCTTAAAGTAAAATTTGTAATAGGTTTATTGAATTTTACAGTTTAGTTGTAAACATTAAAAGAGTTGATTATGCTGACTTAGCCTAAAGAACTGCGTTAACAAAATAAACAAAAATAAATAGGTTAGTTTAGTAAATCGTAAATAAATAAAAAAATTGTTTTACAACATTGAACCATAAACATAAAATTCAAAAGATTTAATGTAAAAATTTGTATTAAATAAAAGTACCTTAAAATTCAACTCATCATTTAATTAAATTTAAAGTCTTTAAGGCATTGTCTTTTTTATTGACATATTTAATCTAATATCGAAAAATAAAAAATTCAAGCTACAGTCAAGGTAACTGATAATAATAATAGTAATAATAATAATAATAATAATAATAATAATAATAAAGAACAATGGATATAACTAACAGAAAAAAATTATGCCCTAATCAAATATCAGTAATTGCTGGTAAAGGATATTGTTTTAATTTAATAAATATAAATAATAAAACTGTAATGTAAATGCAATAATATAAATACAAAAATAAATGAAGTAAACGACAGTAGCAGTTTATTTGGTAAAAGTTTCATTTTAAAGGAACTAAGAAAAAAACAGAAGCATAATTTAAAATCATATCAGTACCGCCTACGTACCAATTTCAAGTACCAAAGTACCCTTATAATTTAATTAAAGAGTCAAGTGTTTTTAATAATTTTGAACTTTCGAGTAATTACGGAACAAATGAAATGTACCAAGTCCAAAAATGACACTAACAATAGTTATTATTTAGAAAGCAAACACAAATTCTACTTTGCCTTTTGAAAACAATACTCTTTAATTATTATTTAAACAAATAATAAGGTTTTCAAAATTATTAATAAACAAATAACATACCATTTGAAAGTTTTTTTCCATTATAGACGGAGTTTGAACCTGTAGGACGTTTCCAGCCTCTCCAATTATTACAAACGGATTCAGGCTCTGTGCTCCAACTACATAAGGAGTCCTCCTCAAACCTGTCAGAGTCTTCAAAGGAGAACCTATCTTGCTCTTCTGGCCATAATTCAAGCATTTCACAAGCCACTTGTGGCATTCCAGCAAACCAAGTTGCTGTTATTGGCAAATTTTCTTTTTTAATTAATCAAAAACTTTATATATGCACTTTGTAATATAACCCAAACAATAAATATGCGGGGGAGATTTAGATCTAAGTAAAGGGACTATGACCTCTCTCTCCCCCTAGGCAAACATAGGACAAAGGAAACACTTCTTGAAATAGTTTGGTAAAACGTTCAGCGCTAAATCGCTAAAATAGTTTCACTCCCGAATTGGAATTATGCATGGTGCGGCACAAACATAAAATTTGGTTATACATAGGCCCACAATGTACCTATTTCTGTCAAATACGACCTAGTTCAACAGCAACAGACATAACAGACACAAAACAACAAATATGGCGGCCTACCCAGGTCTCACTCGTCGCAGAGCATCATGGGAAATTTTGGTTCCAAATGCCATGCCTGTGCATCCAGCAGGAGGTAGGGTAGGGTACGTCAATAGCCTAGTCCGTTAGAAAATTGGTCACTCCGGGTTGTTTAAACTCTAAGTATCAAGTACCTTAGTACCTTGAACTTTTATATCGAGAAGAGTTTTTAAATTTCAAACAATTATAAATTCAATAACACATTGTTAAAGTGTTAAATTAATTAATGGTTTTTGCAACCTCCTTTTGAATATCAGTTTTCTTGCTTCAATATGCCAGAAGAAGAAAATAAAAAATTACGTGATTTAGTTTCAGAAACTTTGCAGACAAAAGGTGTTTTAGGACGAATACAAGTAGGTATTCCATGTAACCTTGAAACATGGATATTTCTTTAAATGTTTGGTTCTTGAAATGTCATTATTTTTTAGGCAGAAATACGAGCAAGTGTTTTCCTTGCACTCGAAGAACAAGATGTTTTTAAGGTAGTGTAAATACCATTTAATTAAATATAAATATCTTAAGTAAATTGTCATGGAATAATATTAAAAAAAAAATCTCAAAAAAGGTGAGGGAATAGATGGAGTTGTATATATAGATTTAAACATTCTTAGTCACCATATTTTTATCCAGAGCTGGATTATTTATATTTACTAAGTGGAACTTTGTAAAACATGTTCTGATTTTAGAATTCCAATTCCTTATTCGCTGTTTGCAGGATAAATCGCCATTTACAAATAAACCATTGAAAGACTTTCTAAAATCATCAGATGGTGTAACAATTATTTCTTTGGTTAGAGAATTTTTAGAATTCTTCAATCTTGAATTTACTTCAATGGTATTTGATCCAGAAACTCATTCTGGGTTAGATTATAATTATGAAGGACGCTCTAAACTTGCTAGTACGCTCAACATTAACGATTGTGGTAATTATATTAACTGAATATATTTAATTGTATAATTTCATTTTTATTTGGAATATTTTGTAATCTTATTTTGGGAAAATAAGTTTTATTTCACGCTTGCTGAGGTTGATCTGTAGATTGTTTACTTTCTAGGTTACAACCAGGTTATAGTATACCACAACTATAGTTATTGTTTATGTACTTTAAGCCATCAGTTTGCCGATAATTGTTTCCAAATTCGCTTCTAATAGAACGTAAGATAGATTTCAAAAAACTTATTTCTATAGTTTCAGTAAATTGATATGGCTATAATGAAAATCAGTTTTATCACCATCTGAGTTTTTCAATGTTACCTTCATAATTTTAATTTTATCTACTGTTTTTGGGCTACATTAATTTTTAATCCCTCAGGGAGTTTGCCTTTTTAATGTCAGGGGCCTTTTTTTCTAAATCATGTAATCTGTTTTAATATAGGGTCTGTAATTTTGCTCTAATATAGGGAGATAATGAGAAAGTTTTAGTAATAAGAGGATATCCGCTGTCTCTTGGGATATTGGGTGGACTTCTACTAAGAGTGTTTTAGATATTTAAATGAAATCTATATTAGTTCTGACTGAAAGCACTGGTTGCCTCTGATTTATATCATCACCTGCATTTATTATAGATAACGTTCCTTATGTGTTAATCTGTTGCAAACCATTCAGTTGAAGTGTTAAAACTTTGAAATCTTAGCTTATGCCTTCATAAGCACAGCTTAGAAATAAAAGCTAATTAAAAGAATGCTATTAGCTCCATTCTTGGTTTTTAACTTTGGGATACTTATAACCTTGATTAAATAAGTTACTAAATATAAGGACTAAATTAGCTTTTCTTATGAGAAGAAGGAAATCAAATAAGAAATTAAGTGGGTTGGAAAGTTACTAGAAGAATGCTGTTGGAACATTTGCAGTTGAACTAATTTAACTGGTTACACTTCCTTTGGTAGATATTATTTATGTTGCAAAATAAATCTTTCTTAGGTTCTTGGAAAGTTTTCCACCATTTCTAGCTTCCTTTACTGCTATTTGGAGATGTAGGCTTTTTTGTAGGAGAAAAGTAGATTTTAGAATTTTCTAAGAGTTAATTCAAGGAATATTTCAACGTATGATCATAATATGCTTTTCAATTTGTCCGCTATGCAGCTCATCAATTTCATCAGAGAGTGTCCCAGTTGATACTCTGCATTTCTGAGTTTCAACTTTACTGTATAGCATTTCCTCTTTTTATTTTTCCTTAATCAACAGAGAGTTCCATTCTGCTGCCTATTTTTAATTAAACAGTTAAGTTCTATCTTTAGTGCAGGTGTGAAGCATATTTCTTTAGGATAAGTTCATGAAAAATGAATTACCAATGCTGACCAATTTATAATATACATTTCTCTGCGGTCTTGTTGCAGATATTTCACAGCATTTTCCTGTCTTTGCAAACTCTACTTAAAAGCAAAAACATAAGATATTTATTAACTACATTTTTGTACATTTGAAGAGATTGTTTAAAGGGGACATAGTTTTCCAATAGTGAGAAATGTGATTTTCAGAGATTTTTGCGTCCCGGTGGGTTATATTACACTTACGCTAAACATCCCTAACATGCATACACTAATATAGCCTACAGAAATAGTTCTTGTGGTTTAAGCAAATCTCCAACTTTAAAACATTCCTACTTCCACAGACACGGACTGTATCACACAAGAATATGAATATCGTGAGAGAGACACATCATTAAGGTCTCTGAAAACCACCGTTCTCTCTTTGGAGAAGCTATGTTCCGTTTTAGCAACCTTTCAATAAAAAAAAAAAAGGAGGTAAATTACTATGTACGATTTTGCTTTTAGATAACAAAACAGTTAGCAATGTGTTAAGAAGAAAAAGCAAAAACTATGACTTTGCTGCAAAACTGTTTTTTACAAATTGGCCAGATTCTATACATAGTTTCATGTTCTAAAGAACATTACATGCTTCCCTCTTAAAATGTCCTAAAGAAAGAACTTATGACTAGCGAAGATGCCAGCATGTTATAGTGTATAGTTTTCACTTGCATTATATTAGTATCAAGGATTCTCTTTCAACTTTTCTTTTTTCTTTAGATAAACATCAACCACTTTTAAGTCAAATATTAAAACTATCAAAAGCATTTTTAAATACAACGCCACCAGACAAGGACGATCGTTTATTAAAAGAAATTCCACCAACTATTAAATCTGGAGCAGTTAATGAGCTAACGAACAATATCTTATCACCATTTACTGCTGATGAAATGACTGGTGAATCTCATCGTACAATTGCAAAAGATGTTCAAGATACATTTCTTTCCCAAAATTTATCAGAAAAAAGTAATAAATCACATACAAATTTCAATCATAAATTGGAAGATAGACTGAATGATAAAATGTTAGTGTTGTTAAGTTTTTATTTCATTTATTTGACCCAACTTTCTAAAATCATGCAGCTATTTTTCATTATTAAATTTGTTTGACAGAGTTAAAGAGTCAACAGCAGGTGCAGGTTCTTTGTCATCTCTTAGTAATCTACCTCCTATTGGGAAAACTAGCCAGGTGGATGTTAAAGACAAGAAGGAAACATATGACTTGAATGCATTGCTTGATTTAAGTCCAGGTATGTGAAGTATATTTTTTTTTTTTTTTTTTGTTTTACAATTACTTCGTTTTAATTAGTATCTTTTAATTTTTTTTTTGTTTTCTTACTCATCTTCAGATAGGCATTATGAGGATGATTTCATATCATCTGAGAGCGATCATATGAAAAAAGGGAGTAAAATGGAAACGGGAAGTGAAGAAAGTGAAGTAGAAGAGGAAATATCAGGGATTTCTAATTTGTCTGGACAATTGGTAATTTTCTGATAGTTTGAAATCAGTTAAGAATATGACTTTCAGTCTGGTAGCAACGATACTAATCTTGAAGTCTTCGATAATATCACTAATCCCAAAGCCGGCATAATCAGTGCGATATTGAGAATTCAATGAATTGGATTCGCCAATAGCCGGATTTGACATTTGCAGTTTTGCTTAAAAACGGTCACAAGTTCTCACACATTTGCTACCTACAACATAGTTACTCTATGGGAATGTTCGTCTACCCAAAATCAATACAGTGAATCCATGTGGATAATTATTATCTAAAAAATAATAATTCTTAAACAAGAATTTCTGTTATTGCTTTTTATAAATTACATTGCTGATGTTCTTATGCTGCGTTTATTTCATATTTTTTTATTTCACCATTATTACTTATTTTTTAATGATAGGTGGACAATTAAACGACAAATCTGGAATTTACATTAATGAAACTAATCAGATGTAAAAACCTTTTCAATTATATCCGAAGATGAAATTTGGGTCATACTATATTCAACTTCCATTATTCTTAAAAAAACAATGCCGAATATTTGCCACAAATATGCATCCATGTAATCTGTGAATATTTGTATCTATGTAGAATATTCTTCTCGATTTTGCTATTAGATGTGACATTCCTGAGTGAACAAATATCCTTATTGCCAACGTTTCGATGTATATTTTGAATCTTTATCAAGACCTATATATATATATATAATAATCAATAAAAAAGTGTAACAAAATAGAGTGGTAACACTAAATATATTAAGTAATCTTTTAATAAATAAATATATTAATTTATAATACTAAGACTATTTCTTCTGGCTTTTAACATTAAAAAACTATTTTTTTAAATTAGAAACCAGGAGATATAGTAACTAATTTGTTCTTAGTATTACTATTATTATTCTCCTCACTAATCCAAAAACCAAAAATATTAATTTATACTTTTTCAGTGTTTAATTATTTAGTCTCTGTTTTGTTAATTTCTTTGTCGGTCATTTTTGTAAAAATATTTACTATTTTATGAGCCTCGATAAAGATTTAAAATATATGTAGGAATTGGCAGTAAGTAAAATTTCCTTAATCACAATGCCGATATCTAAAATTCTGAACCAAATAAACATTAGGTATTTGACAAATAGTTTTCAAAAGCATTTCAAAGCCGGTTTTAAAAACAAAAGTTAAAGACCTGGACTTGACATGATAAACGTTTCAATAAAAAGGGAGCCTTTTGTTCGACTTCTTTAGCTGTAATTCTCTCTGTGTATATATTTAAATAAAACATTCAAACTATCCGAAAGAAAATCTGAAGCATTCATTATCCGATTAATAAAAATTTTAATTTTCTTCTAGGATGACAATACAGCCGATATTTCAATATCCAAAGCAAGTGGCCATGGTGATTATATGGAAAATTTGTGAAAATTTACTACATACAGTGGCTACATCCAGTTAATTATTGTAATCGTTTATAAGCGATTGGTTATAAGTGATAAAATTTATAAAATTCCGAAAAAATCTATTGTTTTTCCCGTTTTTACAAAAGTAAATATATTAATTGTTAAAATTGTTTATGTCCATTGTCATAGTAATGAACATACGGAGATGTTTTTCAGTAAGAATTTATGTCCACAGAGTTTTGAGAGCCAGACATTTCCACCAGACTTGAATAGATCTTCAGAGTTGTTCCTCTGGTCCACGGTTTAGTGCTTTATTGACCAGAATCCAGTTGCTTTTGGCTCAAAATGTTTGCTCTCAGGTTCCTAGAGAAGGGGTCAATCTCGTCCCCAAAGACTTAAAAACTCTTTGTGTTCTATAATCTAATTGTTGTTCGTTCAGAGTTAGTATTTTACTACTTTTTAGAGCTGAAGGTTTTTCATAAGAGAGAAATGTAGAATAATTTGTTAGAATTTGTGTAAGTTTTATTTCTTTGTCTTTATCCGGAGACGTAACTCAATTGTTCAGAAGTAAAAAAAAAAAGAAGTTATTTTATGATAACCTGCTATATTTTGTGGTCATTGACCGGATTCGGCCGTTTGCTCAGCAATATGTAGATCTTAACTAGCATATACATCTTGGCTTATATTATCTAGTGACCATAAAATGAAGCAAGCTATTAAGGAAAAAATATCTTGAGCTTTTCTAAGGGCTGCTTGTCAAATACCCATTCAAGTGAAAAAGATAATTTTTTCAAGTAGGAAAAGTTTTTTTTTTCATACTACTTGCTTCATTTCGTCCTACATGATTTACATAACACTGAACTCTATCGGTAGTACTTATTGCCGATCTTTTATCCAAACTGTACTGTCGTAAAATAGTGGATTCAATTAGCGCTCTATAACTGTGATATGTGAAACAAATCACTGCTTACATTTTTGCATTTCTCTCTCTTGTTATTGGATGTTTAGAAAACAAATCTGCAACCCACTTTAAACTATACTTATAGTGGATTAATTTGTGTACTCTTTCTATTCTTACCGATATCTTGCTTAAACGTTCAAAATTATTCAATATTTCTGTTAAATGGAAATGATTATCTACTAAAAGTGACTTTGCCTTGCTATGGCATATATATGATAAATTTCTGTCAAAAAAAAATGTGGCTTCTAAAGTTGGAAACTGAAGTTCAAGTATTGTACTTTTCTAATACAAAGCACAAATTATATTAAAGCGAAAGCAATTTCACCATTTGCTGCCGCTCAAGGAAGAAAACTTACTAATTACCCATTACTTTAGTTTTATTATTAGAAAACGGCCTAATGAGAATAGATTGCTTCATTAACTGAAACTGCACTACTATATAACTGAAACAATCAGTACCTTACTTTAAAAATTTTTCATCAACAAAATATTATATGACAAATTGTTTCTTGGCAGCAATGGCAAATATAAAATTGCTGACAGAATTAGTTGGTTTAGTTAGAGGAAGCTTCTCCATGAATTTTATATCATTTAAAAACTTCAATTTTATAATCAGCTGTTTGAAAATTATCTTCAATTTATGGCTGTTCGTAAGATATAGTTGTACTGTGTTTCAATAACAATTACAATGACATTTCAGATATATTAAAAAAATAAATAATAACAATAAAAGGAAACAATTCGTCCAAATAATATAATTTATTAAACGTTTTGAAATTATGTCTAATCTTTATAAAGACTTCTTATTTTGTTAATTTCTACTCTTAATTGCTCAATTTATTGATTAGAATATTGCTATTTATCGATTTTTTTTTTAGATTTACCTTCATAAGTAATATACGTAATTAAAGTGGCCTTAATGAATTTTATTCAAAATATTTTTTATTTAATAATTGTTGGAGTTTTTTTTTTTACTTAGTAAACTTAATTTGTGTTAGTTAAAAAGTTATCAAATGTTGGTTTAAACTGTATTTATGTGAAAAATAAGTAACTTTAAAAATGTGTGATATTTCACTAATAATATTGATGTTTTCAAAATAATATATATCTTAGTATCTTATTTCTTTTTCTTGTTTCACTAAATTGTTTTAAACATGGATGTAAAATAACAATTTTAAAAGAGTCTTTGAAGAAATTAGAGCTTATTTTATAAAGATTACTCTTTTAGTGTAAGACTTAAAAAAAAATTATATTTGAAAATATGTACTTAAAAATATCTAGTCTTCACAATGCCATATATTTCTTAATAACAATTTTTTTAAAGCTCATTTGTTTTTCTATTCTTTTTACTAAATAAGAGCAGAAAAATACATATTTATTTGACATAAGAGTAAAGCAAGCACCTTTACACACTCGAGTATAGAGTTTATTGAGGAATTTTGACAGGTAACTTACTTACTGTCGGGTCCCATTGGTGATACCTAAATGGGGATGTCAAGTTTGAACATCGGCGATTTTTCGTTTTTGACCTTTGCTGTTCACATATCCACAGAGATTGATTTTTAATTCGATTCAGTAAACAAATTTTAACGTTCAGATGAAATTGCTAAAAGATTGAATTAAAAATAGAGAATGTACAAAATGTTCTGAAGGTAACCTTTTCCTTTTCATCAGAGACAGCCTGCTTCATTTTGTGGTCATCGACCGGTTTCGGGCGTTCGCCCATCTTCAGGATGCGTTTGTCAGACAGTGCGATAACAGACTTGCACAGAGCAAATTCAGTTTACACACTTGCTCTGTACAAGTCTATGTTATCACACTGTCTGACAAACGCATCCTGAAGATGAGCGAACGCCCGAAACCGGTCGTTGACCACAAAATGAAGAAGGTACCCACGGAAAATGTCTCTGATGCTTTCCAGCTCTGCGGAACCAACCACCACCACAACTTTTCCATTAGACAACATTGTCTTAGACGTTACGCATTTTTATCTTTTGTAAATGCTTACTTGCGATTATATGGGGCTTAAGCTTGTGTGTAAAAATGGCCTTTTTACAATCTTGTCAAATAAATGTTTCTTTTCACATTGATCTTATTGTCAATTTAAAAGTGGCCTTTTCAAATGCATATAGCAAAAAGTTAAATATCGTTAACTTTGTTTCCCAGTATTTTTTTTTTTAGGTTTTCTCATCTACAACTTTTTTCTTATTTTTTAATCTAATGACTCCTTTTTTGTACTTAATAGAATTAATTTTGTGGCATAATTGAATCCTAGTATCATGGTTCTTTTGTAAAATAAATATAATAATTGTTTGGCTGTTTTTTAATGTATTTTTCTATTTAATTTACTTTCACAATTTCCATCTTATAGTATAAAAGTCTACAAAATTAAAGAGAAAGCTTTTTATCTGTGGAAAAATAGTATTGACCATAATTCTGTATTACATAAAAACCTTTTTCAGCAATACGCTAATTACAAAAAAAAAATCAAAACATATGTCGATTATGTTTAATTTATTTTCCATCTGGGAAAATCCCTGATCAAGAAATACTGTTTAAAAATTATTTCAATTGAAGAAATTAAACAATAGAAAGTAGTTTCTTCTCGAATGAATATTTAACTATTTCCTCGCTGTAAAAAAAGCGCGTTTGATTTTATGGAACAAATGGGATTTGTTGCAATATATGAAAATCTTTAGTTTCCCAAAACTTGCGGACGTTTTTCTTTCTTTAAGACCCAATTCCTCTCTGTTTTTGGAAATTCCTACAGAGTTAATTGTTAATTGAACGACAAGCAAAGAATTTTCTTTTTAAAGAATCATCACGGGAAGTTTCAGTTCACCTCAGTCTTATTTTGTTAAATTATTTCCAAAATTATTTAAGTCTTTCTTTTTGAAAAGTTATGAATACAGAGTCGATAACTTCTTTATTTGTGTTATTATGTGGCTGTAATAAACCAATGCATTAGGGAAATTTCAGTCTTATCATTAAGTATAATTTAAATACATAAACTGAATATTACTTATCAAAATTAATCAAAAGGTAACCTAACAATATTCTTAACTGAATGGTAACTTTTGTTACATGATACTCCAAGTACTTGCGTTTCTCTTCTTAAATTTCTTGTTAAGTTACATGTACCATAAACACATAAGGTTTCAAATTAAGAAAAAAAAACATTTCAAGTCTGATACGGTTATTCTGAATTCAATATTAAACTAAAATTAAATAAAAAACTATGTTTGAATTAAAATAGTAACACAAATAATGAGAGTCTGCTTCCTTTGGCAGCGTAGTGTGATTGACTAGATCGATTTGGTTTAAATAATTATCGATTCTTATTAATCACACTACAACCCCAAAATGTAGCAGGCTATTACAGACAAAAACTAGGATACTAACTACCAAGCTCTTAGGACCCAACTGCAACGATTAAATACTAAATAGTAAATAGTAACATTAGTTATAAACAACATAAGGTTATTACATGTCTTCATATTTACTATTATTTACATAATTATGCTTTATTTTACCTGGTGATTTAGTTCATCGTTGTACAAATTATTAGCACTAGAAATGATACTATAAATTCTAGTTTATAATATATCTTAAAATTAATTTATATCAATAATTATGTAAATAATAGTAAATATATGAAGGTACGCTACGGTAATATAAATGTCTCTAACAACTATGTACATACAAAGAAAATATTTATTCTCATTTATAGGTTGAAGATGACCTCTTTAGGTAAAAGCGACCCGGTTTTTTAACATATAAAGAAAAATATAGTTAAAAAAGGAGGAGTTACTTGTCATCAATTTACTACCCAAAGTAAAAATAAAATAATAACGTTGACCAATAAAATAATATCTTTAGGTTTCTTAGAAAGATGGCCCTAGTTCTGAAAACTGACCACTAGGGTGCAGAATAGTTCACTCATGGAAAAACAGTTTATTAAAGCGTACGCTACACACATAAGTCTTAATTTTGTTATAGTAAATATAGAAAATCAGTTTGTTAAAGCGTACGCTACAAACATAAGTCTTAATTTTGTTATAGTAAATATAGAAAATAATTACATAGTATATGAAAATTAATTTCGAAAAACTGAAATGACTGCAGTTAAGAAGTACATATTGCAGTATATAGAGGGAAGGAATGACGCCAATTATGAGGTGAATTAACTAAAAATATGTAGTCTGAATAGTTGATTACAACCGCAACTTATTTTAGCAATAAAGAAATTTGCGATTAATACATTAAAACCGATAAATTTTAAAACACTACACAACGGTGTAAACCTTACAATTGAAAAATGTTTTTTTTTACTCACCTACTATGTTTACGACTCGAAATATAGGCCATCATTTTCTACAATTTGAACACATTTGATGTTCTTCCATTACTGGAGCTATCTTTGGAGGCAAAAAACTCCAAAAATCACGTTTTCACCTCCTCCGTATTCCTAATTTTTTACTATACAAAACATGGGCCAAGGAGCAGCAAAGATTGTAATCAGAGGATGCCAAAACTAGGCTGTAAGCTGCATGGAGGAGGAGCTCAAAATTCAATCTTCAATTACTGAGAATGTAGGACGTGACGTGTGCGGCGTTGGATTGTCTTGGTGAAGGAGTCCACCTTTTCAATTTCTCAAGAGGGATATTTTGCAACCAAAACGGAGTGTACGCATTCTAGCTGAGTATAGTAGAGTTCGCTTGTAATCGCAAGACCGTCAGGAATGAGCTCAAAATGAATGACGACCTCATAGATCCACCATACGCACAGCATCTCTTTTTTTCTTAACTCTTTTTCTTCTAGGGACGTTTTTATTTATTCTTTGTCAAAATAAACCCCTTTTCATCGTATGTAATAATTCGTTTGATGAAACGAAAATCATTTATATTTTGAAGAAGGGTTTTTACAGACTTCAATTCGCTTGCGGCTTGTTGAGGCGTAAATTGCTGTAGACGATTCAGCAGGTTCTGGGATTTATGGCGGCTGTTCACAAGTGGCGGTTTATGGTTGAGTGGGTCAAGCCTAATTCACTTGAAAATTTCTGGTGCTGATGCAAGGACCTCAACAGCTGTCACCGGAAGTCTAAGGAGCGAAGGCGTCTGAATGAAAAGCTTTCTTTCCAAGCTCATATCCTAATTTGTTTTAAACCTATCTGTGCAGCCTGCGTGATCTGTACAGAGCATTCCCTCTTTATTTCATTAATTTCGGAAACGGCGTTTGTGGCAGTAGCCTTTAATAAAGTAGTCGCAAAATCTCCCATAGGTCATTTCTTAAATCCCTCACAAGTCGCATAGATCTTTCCACAAGCATAAATTGAAAGTGAAAGTGGTACCTAATAAGAACTTTTAGTAAACTACTTAAAACTATCTTTCAGTAAGGTCCTGTTGATGATTAAGAAAAAAAAACGCACAGACTTTTGTTGCACCCCAGTATTTAGTAAAATAAATTTGCATTAAGCAAGCCATAAATATATAACCTTCTCCATGCACACAGGTTATATTCTAGAACGTTTACTAAAGAAGAAGATAAAAGACTCATTTAATGAGATCATGTACCCGGGGGTCTCTCTGGTACATGTTCATAATTATTTTAGTCCAGGATACAGTTTCTAGAGGCTGACCAACACTTCTTGAACATCTAAAGGTTTACGCCATTGTAAAAATGAAATCTGTACCGATCATGGGTACGATATATGTGAGGTACGACCTGGAAGATTCCTCTGTTTAATTATTTCATATGAACAAGGCGTAAGTAACCTCTCGCCTCCAGGACTTTTAAACATTATATTACTCGTTCATTTTCGTGTTGTACAGCACAAATCGGTCAAGCAATTTGGTCAACCTATATGAGTTAATACTAACTTGACATTTTTTTTCAATGCCATTTTCAATGAAGGGTCAAATGTTTAAATTACAAAATCTTAAAACTAAGAATGAAGTATGGTAACATAAATTCAAATTTTGAAAAATTTCAATATTGCATAAAAGAAAGCCGTAACACTTAACAAAGCAAAAATGGAACCTGTTATTACACAATAAACGTTAAATATTTATTAGTAAAGAAATAATTATATGTTAGGTTATTTTTCTCTTTTTTTTTTAAAAAAAAAGTTTATTTACCAACTCAAAACCACCTAAACAGTTGACTAACCGACCTATTAAAAGGTCTAACAATATAGTAATCAAAATATCGATTAGATCCTTCAAACAATGGCCGAATTCCATTAGTAATAGAGTTGAACACGTTCGAAAGAGCTCCTGGAGTGCTGTTTGCGATACCGCTCAAAGAGTTTACACTATTACTGAAGAAAGTCGAACCGTCTGATGTGTTTGAATCTGAATCTCCACCATCACTGTAATCATAATCTTCATCACTGTCATCACCTCCATCACCACCACCGGCAGGTGTCCCTCCGCCTGACGAGGGCGGCGGCGGTTTTCCACCATTTCCCCCGGGCAATAGACCGCCAAGCCCACTGACAATACTTCCGCCAGTACTGACCACACTTCCAGCACCGCCCACCAACGCTGAACATGGATCTATACTACCACCTCCAGGTTTACCATTATAAACATATATATCAGTGTCGTAATAATTTATCAACGGCACAAAGAAAAATCTTCCTTCAGGAATGGCGCCACCAGCATCTCTGGCTCTATGTAGCGCTAAATAACAGCCTTTTTTCCTCTTCCTCTTCTTCTTTTTATGTTTATGAAGTAAGTTATGATGGAATTTAGCTTCAATGTTTGTCTGGGCATATGGTTCCACTGATTTTCCTTCATTATTGTCATCGGGGAACTGTATTGGACTTGATGATATGTCCGTTACTAAAGATGTTGCTAGTAGCATCCACAACGCAAGCTAAAAAGCAATACATATGATTAAAACCACTATTAATATAAAAATACAATTAAAATATAACTTATTTGACAGGAGACTAAAGATGTTCTTTTGCATACCAGCTCAGACTGGCCTGAACGAGATTAATAGAAATACTTTACACACGTAAGAACTAAGTTTCTGTTTAGT
This sequence comes from Triatoma infestans, assembly GCA_011037195.1. Taxonomy (NCBI): domain Eukaryota; kingdom Metazoa; phylum Arthropoda; class Insecta; order Hemiptera; family Reduviidae; genus Triatoma; species Triatoma infestans. The sequence continues at coordinate 27,744 of JAAEAF010005551.1, forward strand.
TTGTCCTACAATTTTTAAAACTAAAAAATCTGGAGTAAAACACTCACACGACTTTCTCTTACTGCAAATAATTTAAATGACAAATTTTCTTCAAAATTATAATTAGTAAATATTTGCTTGTCTTCAATTTTATATCAATACAGAATCTAAAATTAATAAACGATCCTTTTTGAGAAAACCATACAATATTCCTCCCCCAAAAACTTCATTAAATGATTTTTCTCGGAATAAAGTTCCCGATTGAAAAAAATAATTTCAGCGAAAACGTAACTCAACCAATTTTCTTCAAACACAGAATTTTAACCGCACATTTAGTTCTATTTAATCCTATTTAGATAACAGAATTGTATAATAAACTAAAATACCATTTAGACGCTGCTTCTCTCCCAAAAACCATCTTAAATGATTTTTCGGAGAAATGTTTCAAATAAAAGTTATAGATGTTTGTATGTAAAGTTGATAAACATTGTTGGAATTGTTTTTGAGAAAATCTCAGAAAACTGTAGAAACTGTTCAGTAAAAATCCACTTCCCTTAACCGATTTTCTTTAAACTTCAAATTGTGGCAACATATTTAATTCTAATTCATATTATTTAGATAGAATTGTATAATAAGTGAAAATAGCAATTTAGAGAAAAACAATAGCTTAAATAAAAGTTGTAGCTCAGGGTGTAGTTAATATAAGTGTTAAGAAAATCATATAATAAATAGCATGTTTTGAAGAATACTTGAGAATTCTCTCTTTGTTTATACCACTTTCTAATGTACAATCATAATTTATAATAATTCCATTTTTTCATTAAATACACACACACACAACCTTATAACCTCCCGTGCGTACAATAAACAACCCAACAAGTGTCGAGTTAACGAAAACATTAAGTTGAAGTCAGCTATCTACACGAACTTGATAAAGTAATCTGACGATGGATGCAAATCCGAAACCTGTCAGGAATAAGGAAATATGCATGCTATGACGGATAAAATACCAAATATTTTAATATATTTCTCGGAAACTTTATATGTGTATAATTGTTAATTGACAAAACTTTGATTACTTTTATTCTCTAGAGATTGAAATCATATTCATCATTTTTTGTAAACAAGTTATCACATGATTATATTGTACAGAAAAAAAAAACTTATTACTTTATGACAAACGTAATAGATGTATCACTGAAACAAATTTTCAGTGGCCTCAGGTACTTGTATACCTGTGCGCTCTGTGTTAAAACTAAGAAAGCTTGTGCAAATTTAATTTTAAACTGACAACCCCCCCCATTCTCCTCTAAAATCAATTTTTTCAGGAAAATGTTACAAATAAAAGTGATACGTTTCTAACTAAGCAGCAAGCATTCCAAGTTTAAAGAAAATCATTGTAACCGTTTTCGAGAAAATTCCCCCAAAAAACTCAGAAACCTATTCTGTAGAATCGCACTTCCTGTTAACAGATTTCTCTTCAAATTTGGAATTGTATCAGTGCTTCTAATGAATATTAATATTACGTAGGTGGTAAAATCTACGCTATTGTTCCCCCAGAACCCAAAAATCAAATTCCTTAGGAAAATGTTTCAAATAAAAGTAATAAGCATTTTTGCAGGTAGATAGTATAAGACGTTGAAATGAAATGATCTAAGACGAATGATCTGTTCATGACTGTGTACTAGTCTTCTTTAATGTGAAAACTTCAGCAAATAATAAGAACAATAAAAAACTTAAATTTATATTTTAACCGTAAGTTTGTGACTGAGATTTTGAATTCTGAATCTAATAAATTTAAGGCACCTAAACTGGGTTTAATACCTACACTGAACTTTGCGTAATTAAGAAAAACTGATGTAAAGCACTCACAAGATTTTCTTTTACTGCAATTCTAATCGATATAATGTAAACAGGTGGTGCGCACTACAGCTAATTTTTTTCAAGTTTAAGGTTCAGATGATTGTGAATACACTGTCCACATATAACCTATTTTATAAGTCGCCCTTCCAGTTAGCGTTTTTTTTTTTTAATTTCAAATTAGCAAAACTTTTGATCTAACTTAACCTAAAAAAGTACACCATTAGGGAAGAACCAGCAACAAAAAAAAAGAAACGTGTGAAACACTTAATACGACTTTCTCTTACTACGATTTACATAGTTTTATAATTGACTAAATCAGTTTTAACATATAATTCTTACTAGATGTTTAGTTGTCTTCAAGATACATGAATGGGAGAATCTAAACTACTTTTTACTTTAAAATACTATTTTTTTGAGGAAGCATAACCTTACTCCTCCCTTAAATGAATTTACTCGGAAAACTAATTCAATCAAAAGTGATAGAGGTCTCTGTATGTAGTTGGTACATCAAGTTTAATGAAATTAATTAGTGTCTTTAAAGTCCTTAAAAACTGTGCAGTAGTTGTGCTTCCGGTAAATAAATTTTCATCAAATTCGGAATTTTGGCGTCAAATTTCATCGTAATTAATACTGGGTATAGAATTATATAATTAACTAAAATTTTATACTTTAGAGGAAAACATAACCCCACCTCTCCACCAAAACCCTTCTTAAATAAATTATGCCGAAAAAATGTTTCAAATAAAGTTATAGCTCTTTATATATGTAGTTAATATTCAAAGTTTAAAGAAAAATTGTTGGAGTAATTTTCGAGAAAATGGCAACAAAAACCGAAAAATTCATTCAGTAGAGTGTTTGTTTCGGTTGATCGATTTTGACCAAAACCTTATTGTGGGGGGGTCCCATGAACTAAATATCAAGTTTGAACTTTCTGCGATTTACTGTTATTGAGTTATGCCGACCACACACACACAAACACAGATTAATTTCTAAAAAAACACTTTTTCGGACTCAGAGATCACAAAACACGTATATACGGTGAAAATTCGACATAAAAAATTTGGCACGATCGCAGTAAAAGAAAGCAAAAAAAAAAAGGTTTATATATAGTGGATAGCGATTTATTAGTTACTAGGCGAAGATTAAAGAAAATAGTTGGAGAGCCATTTCCATAGAAGCACTAAATGGAATATGAAATTTGACGTTCCTGCGATTTTTTTTATTTATTTTTGAGTTATTTTCAAAAGATGTATTTCCGATAAAAACATTATTTCGAAAATTTAATACGACCGCAATACTTCCTCTTGTAACTATCAATAAGATACAGTGAACAGGACAAGATAACAACTAAACCATACAAACAAATAAAAAATAAAAATAGAAATTACCTTAACGTTCATGTTGTTTGTAAGGTATTCTGCTAAAGACTAAACAGCATCATACCAAATGAAAGAGAAAATGTATGTCAAATTACAAAATAATATGTTCTGCAACTGGTGGAGTTCAGCCCACGCGGAAGTCTCGACAACCAACCGGTCCACTTGCAGTAACTTTAGATAACTTCTACATAACCTTAGGGGTTTCATAGTGATTTATTTATTTAGATCTGAGGGTTGTTCTATATATCTTCTTTTTTCTAAATCAGAATCAATTCTAGTTCATAGCAAAAACTTTTCTTCTTCATGCATACTTAAACTTAACTTTCTTTTTTGAATAAAACATTTGAATGCCTCGTAGTTGTCATTCTCGGACAATAGTGACCAACAACAGCGCTGTTATAAAAAGGCCCAGACAGATCACAATATATACGAACAAAATTGTAATTTTTTAAATCCAAAGATGGATAATGTAGAGTCTGTAATTAAGAATCTGGTAGCAGTTGCATTTCTTATTACCAGGGGTTAACCGGAAATTACTTTGAAAGAGGTTAACCAATTTTTCTCAAATATGGAATTCCAGTATGCTTTTTATATTCTTAATGTTATATATGTGGTACAACCGTATATTATGGTGAAACTAAAGTCGTACTTTTGTTGAACCTTTGCATCGGATCCCTTAGTGGTACCTAAGTGGAATATCGAGTTGATTTTCCGTTACATTATGTACATGCACACATACAAGGTAACCACTTGATTTAACCTTTTTTTGACTCAGGGGATTTCGAAACATGCATTTTCGGTGAAAATTAAATTGCCAAAAATTTAACACGATCGTACTACTTCTTACTCCAGTCAGATTAAATACAGGGTTTGGAGCTAAACAGTCTAACCTCCTCCAATTCCAACTAGTTACGGTATTTATACCCCAAAATCGGCCAAGCTATGTAGCCTCAACAAGCCATTGGTATGAACAAAAATTTTATAAATAATGCTAAGCATATTAAATTCATAAATAAAAATTATGAAAAGTCAAGAAAGAGAGAATTATTTATAAGATGTGTCGATTAAAAGAAAAATAATTTTAAAATATGCACTTCAACTATTTAAATACTGATCAAATTACCTGAATAACTAATTAGCATAACATGATTCCCTTCACACTTCCATTGTTCTGTCATATCTACACTGATATAATCATTAGTCCATGTCTCAGTTACTTTTGATTTCTATCTGTTGTTTATATAACATCTCAGGAGGTTGACATATAGATGATACAATGGTATTTAAAAACTGAGTAAAGCGGAAATCAATATTCTGCAAGAATAAAATAGAAAAGTTCGAATTATTCATATTTACAGGCTAGTTAGGTATTTCACTTGCGCAAATGTACGTAGTTATGGTTGTGCATTATATTATTTGCATTCTTGCAAATATTATTAAATACTATAAATAAATGTAAAGGGCACACGGAAACAGTTAAATTTGTATTTATTTTTCCCCAGCCTTTCTTAACGCTCTCTTTATTACATAAACCAAGCATTCAGTTCTGATGTCAATATATATAATAATCGGTACTCAAAATGAATCGATAAAAGCGAGAGTTTTTTTTACCTCTTTAGTAGGTCAACACCGGCCCACACATTGCGTCTTATGCTAGAAATACAAATAAACAAGTAATTTATATCTGGTAACTTAAATATATTGTCGAACATTGTAAGTTTTAAAAATTATCACCAAAAAAGGGATTCATTTACTGCAACTCTCATAAATTTCAATTAACAAAATTTTAATCAAACTTATATATTTTTCCAACAATTTTGATTGCTGGGCAATTCAGTGGTAAAACCAAAGGTGTTGAGTGACAAGTTAGAATTGGTGGGACTTTCCCCCGGTTTTTAAGCATTGACCTCTCCTCCTTTTAAATGTACATAGTGTTTCTGTCTTCAACGGCCAAGCTTAGAACGGATAGATTCCTTCATTAACAAAAAAAAGTCTGATCTGTCACCCACTCTCTCTCACTGCTATATTCAAAATCAAAAATTGTCTTTAAACTTAAAATGTTCTCATTAGCCGTTACATAAATGTAAAGATGGTGGGCGGCAAGTATCTACAAAGGTAGGTGTTGAAGTGATTATATTATAGTCCAGAAGGGACCGCTATAACATTTAACCAACCTCATATAAATTTGAACACATCCCACATTCCATAAATTTACCTAAAAAACATTTTTTTATTAAATGTTACAAATATAAGTGATGGGTTTTTATTTGTGCAGTTAGTATTCCGTGTTTAAGGAAAAAAATTCCAAAAAGCTCAAAATCCAATTTTTTAAAGTCGTATTTCCGGTTAAACGATTTTCTTCAAATCGGAAACATTACATTGTAGGGAAGTGATGCTTAATAGTAATGTTATCGCTATTTTCTCCCTATAACCCCCAAAACTCCATTTTCCCCAGAAAATATTTCCAAAAATATGTATTTCCAGTAAACACTCATTTTCACCAATGTGCCACGGTCGCTAAACTTTCTCTTACCAGCGGAAAGAAAAAGTAAAAATCTGGTGTCACACACACAACTTTCTCTTACTAAAATTATTACAATTTGACAATTACTCGAAGTCTTTAACAAAGTTGCCTTAACAAAAACTATAGTGATACTAGGGGTACAGGTTGGGTATTATCACAGGTTGTGCATAGCACGTTGAATATGATTACATGGCAAACCAGAAGACAGCGCTTTCCATTTTTTACTTGGAAAAAGTAAAAGGCCTGTCTAAAAACAACAAATCTACCGAAGCAAATCGTTGAAGCCGGTATTTTGAGCAAATCACGAAAAACTAAAAACTCCCAGTTGGTGTCAGATTCCATGCCCAATTTCTTGGTATCACCAACCCTTGGGCGTGAAGACTGTTTCGACCTTGTCCAACGCACGTTGTGCATATACAGAATAAATAGGAAGAAAAGGGAATATGCGAAGGTGCCTTGTATGATTTTGTTCAGTTTCGCGGTCACCCCGTAATAGGATTCCTAGGTTAACTATAGCAAATTATCCACTTTTAAAGCTGCGATGATTATTTTTATATTCTCTTATTACTGAAAGAAAAATTGCTGCCATCGCAAGAAATTTTCGTGAACTAGAAATACATGTTTTGGGACCCCATGAATATGAAGAAAAATATTTTGGTCTCTATTATAAAGGTGTATTAACAATATAATATCTGAAAACAAAAAATACTGGTTAGTTCAAACTTAATATTACGTTTAGATAACACCAGGACCACAAGGGGGATATGTCAGAGTGCCTAGTGCGTCTCTGACCGCTTTAACTCCCCAAGTCAACCCACGACATGTGGCCAACGGGGAACTGACGGGATTGGAGTAAACCCCCTCCGGTCTTCCTCCTTTCCCTCTTCCCATCCTTGGTATCCTATCGTGTCCATTTATAGGTATCCTCACCCAAGCCGAGAAGTGATGCGCGTCGAGGGGATGCGTACAGAGCGTATAAACATATGTGCGGTAGCGGACACATTGGGGAACCCGGCGACAACCAATTGTAATGTAGCCTTCCTGTGGTATGAGGCTCTGCCATAGGCGACCTCTTAGCTCCTCACTACTCGTGGGACCGACATGAGAAGAAACACTAAAAAATTAGAAAAAGGGAGCGAGGAAAAAGGCTCGCTCAGCTCTCTACCTTCGGCAGGTGGGGATCCCTAAGATCTATGGAAGGTACGCCAGCTATGATAGAAACTATGGGGGGCAATCAGTCCGTCCCAGTTGAAGGGAATGACGGGAGGGCGGTGGCTGGAGGGTCTGGTTGTCCTGGCTTCTCTTGGGTGGACCCTCTCGGTGAAAAGCTTGGAAACATTGAGATCACTCCTAAAAGGCTCAGTGGAGCCCAGCGTAGACAGGAGGCGAGAGGCGCAGGGCGGCCGCAGGGGGGAGTGAGTGGATCCCGAACTGTATATAGAGGAGGATGCAGAGGGGGAGGGCCTCTTCGAAGCAACCGGAGAGAGCTAGCGTGGCTGGGACATCGATCGCCCGGTGTGTGTCGGCCGGGTTGCACAAGTAGCCGCCCCTCCGTCTCTTTGCGGACTCCCAAGCGGGTACGGTCGGAGGTGAGCACGCCGAATACTACACGGCAAAATGGTCATGCCCCTGCTGTGTGAGAAGAAGAACCAGAGAGACCCTGGGTTTAAGCAGGTATCAGATCTGTCTGATAACGGGCCTGTTTACAGGGCACGGCAGGTTCAAGAAACATTTGCACAAGGTAGGATTGGTTAATTCGGCGCCCTTGTGTAGACTGTGTCAGGAGAAGGAGGAGGAGAGGGCCTCTCATCTGTTGTTTGATTGCGTTGTGATCGGCAGATTGCGATACGAGATCTTTGGCACGTTAAGACCGGAGGAAATCGTACTCCAAGACGGACTGGTGGGGAAGGTTTTGGGCCTCATGGAGAGGGGGGCTTCCTCCACTACGTATTGAGGGGTTGGCACAATAAGTCTCAACGGGTAGACTGCAGTGCCTGGGTTTAAATCCCCCCCTGTGTCATTCTAATTCTAATTCTAGATAACGCCACGTCATCCAACTCGAAAAGTTTTGTCAATGGCAATTAGCAAGTGCCACTTTTCTGAATGGTGTAATTTGGTTTTACACCATTGTCTCAAAAATAATGCCAATAATTTTCATTAAACTTGGCATAGAAGATGCCTACCATTTTTAGTTAAAACATTTTTCTGGAAAAATTTATTTTAGGGAGTTCTGGGAAATTTGTAAGTTAGGCTTACCTTCAAGCAGCCGTTGGAGCTTTCTGAGGCTTCACTAGTGCACTCACATACAGGTAAACAAATATAATCCTCACCATCTTTATTTGTATGTAACTACAAGCACAACGGAACCTTTAGTAAACATTTTGTCAATTAATTGTAACAAATGCAATAAGAGAAAGTCATTAGGGTGGGGGCTTCACAACAGATTTTTTTAAAAACATTATTTCATTATAAAAAATTAGGCGAACTGAAAGGACATGAAGGTGTGTCCGGTTCTACGGGCAATAGTTGATGCGAACTCTCCATTCTTGCAGCATATTAACCTTAGTTTCTCTTCCAGTATATATTTCATTCTGATTACTAATTTAAAAATGTTTACTGACCAACCCATCTTTGTACCACCTAGTTCAATCTTGCAAGAGGTTATACTGTTCCAGTGTTGCCAATTAAAAAGAAAAAGTCGAAGCACAGCAGTAATTATTTAAAAAATATGTATATATATAAGTTCATTTTTCCTTAATAGTTAAATTTTTATAAATATGTTTCTTAAAAAAAAAAATTAAAAAAATCAAAACAAAAATTGGTATGACCTTAATATTAAGATTTATGACAGACAGGCTGAAATAAAATTGCTTAACTAAGAGGTTGCTTAATTGCACAGCAAGTACCAATCCCTAACAATTTTTGACTTCCCATCCAATAGTGGATTTTTTTTTAAACCTTGAATATAAATTTACTTTTTTATTGATAATAATTTATATATTTCCTAATTTAAAATAAAATTCTAGATTCTACTTTCACAAGATATAATATAGTTAAATAGTTTAAACCATGAATTTAAATTAGTTTTGAAACTAATAAAGACCATTATTTTAATACTCAGAACTTGTGGTAGCTTAGAAGCAATTAGTTCTCTTTACTAAGTTATTCAACTAGATTATTCACTTCCTTTGAAAGACATGGCTGCTGAAAGTCAATCGCCGACAGACTAACAGTAGCTTATTAAATCATCACATAAAAGTTCCATAGATAGGTTAATGTTAACCTTATCGACAAATATGTAGAACCAAATTGTTTAAAAATTTAATTACAAACAATTTTGTTTTTTCTAATTGCTGCAAAGAATAAGTATTGCGATCAAGTAAGTATCAAATTTTCGATATTGAATTTTTTATTGGAAATTCTAGTTTTGAAAACTGATGTGGGAAGGGAAAAAATGTTTTTAGTTGTAATGTGGCCGGATGTGTTTATTTCGAAAACGGAGAATCGTAGGGAACTCAAACTTTACAATCCATTTAGTTAGCTGTATGGGACCCCCAAACGAACATTTCGGCCAAAATCCGTCATCTGGAAGGCCTTCTTTATTGAAGGTTCATTCTTTTTTGTTTTTTGTTTTAGTTCCTCAAAAGTTGCAAAACACAGATTTCTTTGGTTTGCATATTAACCACACCCACAAAGAAGTTAGTTATATTGGAAATATTTTCCCTAGCTAAGTTGAATTTTGGGGGGGCAGGAGGAGCTGCGGTATGGAACTTTAATCTAAAGTGCAATTTCAATACTTTCTACCATTTGACCACCTACTTTAATCTTAATACATATGAAATGCTAGAATTTTAAAATTGCAAAACAATCACTCCACCGTCCAATCTCTCTCTCGGATTTTACCGGAGAGGTTTATAGGTTTCCGGCTATTTTGCAAAAACAGTTTCCAAGATCTTGTGATTGATTGTTCATACTATATTTTTCTTTTTACTTTATCTTACTCCTAATAAGAAGTATTGTAAGCGTGTCAAATTTACGATATCGAGTTTTCACCGGAAATATACATTTTGAGGTCCTCTGAGTCCAAAAAAGGGGTTTTTAGAAAATGGTATCTGTGTGTGTGGGTGTGTGTATGTGAACACTATAGCTCAAAAACGAAAAATCGCAGAAAGCTGAAACTCGATTTTCCGTTTGGGTATCATCATGGGATCCAACAGTAAGCTAGCTGTCAAAATTCATCAACCGAAGTACACTTACTAAAGGGTTACTTCACTTTTTTGCATTTTTCTCGAAAATAGCTCCAACGATTTTCTTTAAACATGATATATGAACTACACATACAAAGATCTACAACTTTGTCTGTAATATTTCTCCAGGAAAATTCAATTTGGCGCTTGGGGGGGGGTTGTCTTCTAAAGTGCTACTTCAGCTTATTCTATCATCTAAATAATATTAATTAGAATTAAATATCTGGTATTTTCATGTCATGCATATTCATTTGGTTCCTGACCAATTTCGGATTTTAATCCATTGTTAGAGCAAATTCACCAAGTTCGTGTAGAGAGTCATTTCAACGTAATGTTTCTGTTACATCAACTTGTTGGTTTGTTGGTTGTATACATATGGGAACATTATTAGGTTATGATATTATAAGGTGGTTTTTAGCAAATGGTCTGTGTGTGTGTGAACAGCATAGCTCAAAAACAAAAAATTCGCAGAAAGTTCAAACTTCATATTCCGTTTGGGTATCACCATGGGATCCGACAGTAGGTCAGGAGTCAAAAGTCCTCTACCGGAATGAATAATATTAATTAGAATACAATGTGTTGTTGAAATTCCGAGTTTAAAAAAAATCGGATGACCGGAAGTGCGTTTTTACTGAAATTTATTTTTCAGTTTGCTGGAACTTCCTCGAAAACGGCTTCAACGATTTTCTTTAAACTAGAAGGACACATATTAAGATCTACAACTTTTATCTAAAACATTTCTCTGGAAAAATTTATTTAAGGGCACTTTTGGGGGAGGGGCAGGGTTATGTTTTTCTCTAAAATGCTATCATAATTGATTCTACCATCCAAACAAAATTAATTAAAAAACAATAGATGGCCAAAATTCCGAGATTCAAGAAAATTAGTTAACCGGGAGTGCGCTTCTACTGAACATTTTTTTTTTCAGTTTTTGATGAACTCCAACGAATTTCATCAAATTTGGTACACAAACTATAAAATTTGTCAATTACAATTTTAAAAACTGGAGTAAGAGAAAGTTGTGAGGGTGTTTACCACCAGATTTTTTTAAAAAATGTTTTACAGTGACTAGTAAACTAGTTAGGCTGGCCTATTTATTATTAGAAAATTTCCATTTAAAACTTTTTGTACTCGTAGCCTTTAACTTGGAGAGTAGATCGAATTCAAAGGCATGTTATCATAAATCTTATAAATGACTAATTTTTAATTATCCATAAACATAGTTTTATTAAAAATATGAAAATAATTTATTAACTGATAGACGAGTAGTAAATAGTATCTCTATATTTTATATTACAATTATTTACCATGACTAAAAATAAAATCTCATATATATGTACATATATATATTTAAATATGGATTTATATAATATTATGTAATTATTATTTAGCAGTATATAAATCATTACAACCATGATAAATGACTACAATTGCATTTGCTTTTATATTTATTCTAATCATTAGTCGAACAACACGAAAGTTCAATTACAATAATTTTTATTCGGGTCATTATGTAAGTCATTAGAAACATATAAGGTACATAGAATGATGTGTTTATTGATACCATAAAACATTGTAATGTGACATTAAAATAATTTTTGTTATTCAATATTACTATTATTAATTATTTCATTATACAAACAATTTTTTTAATTTCCGCAAGTTAAATAATTAATTTACCCACTTCGGAAAGTGTATTACGATTTTTTTTTTAAGTTCAACAACTTATTACTATCTCTTACTCATCCTGGTAAGAGGAAATTAGCGATCGTGTTAAATTTTCGACATAGAGTTTTCACCGAATACTCGTTTTGAGGTCTCCTGAGCACAAAAAAGTGGTTTTAAACAAAGAGTCTGTATGTGTGTGTGTATGTGAACAGCATAGCTAAAAACGAAAAATTGCAGAAAGTTTGAACTTGGCTGTCCGTTTTACATATCACCATGGTAACCAACAGCTTGTCAAAATTCCTCAACTGGGAGAACCCCTTTACTCAATTATTTTTCTCACATTTTTGCGATTTTCACAAAAATGGCTCCAACGATTTTCTTTGTACTTGGTATATCGACTGCACATATTAAGAGCAACAACTTTTATTTGAAACATTTCTCTGGGAAAATTCATTTAAGGCTTTTGTTGGTGAGGAGAGGTTATATTTTCTTCTAAAATGTTATTTCAGTTTATTATACAATTCTATTATTATTTGTATTTGTATATATATTGCTTACAAAGACTTTGTCTTGTGGCAAGAGTTTGACAAAACATTTCAAACACAGTAACTATTTTATCGAGTACATAAAACAAAACAGAAATGAACAAAGTTAACACTCTTTTGTACAATTTTTTTTACCAATTATGAATGTTATACATATCACACATCTTGGTGTTATTCTTATGTTGAACTTTTTCATGTACTTACATAGAAAGGAGCATAACTTACCAACAAACATAACCTATCATAAATCCAGAATATCATTGTTCTACTAAGAGTTTCCTTAATTTTGACCATTAATCAGAAAAATATAAATGTTATATAAAATTTGATTTCATCACTTATCACTAGCAGAGATTACATTGTGTTTTGAAGGGGTAAGTAGCGATATACTGTTGCCTAAATGAGGAAAAACCAGGGCAAATGATCAAAAAGTCAAACTCTAGAGTGTACAAACTGAATTTGCTCTGTGCAAGTCTGTGTTATCACACTGTCTGACAAACGCGTCCTGAAGATGGGCAAACGCCCGAAACCGGTCGATGACCACAAAATGTAGCTGGCTACCACGGAAAATGTCTCTGATACGCAAGATTTAACCTCTGAGAATTTTATTCCAGCTAGAAATAAGCGAAGAGCCTTTTTACTTGCTAGACGAATATGTAAAATTAGTCTTACTTATTTATATGCGAAGGAAACTCAAAATGTGGCTCAGGAATTCCCAGTAATCTTTCTGTAGTAATTATTAAACGAGGAGTTTACAATTTGTTCCACATCTTTGGATAATAACATATTTTATTCAATAGAGTCCAGCAATCTCTTATAGTTCAAAGAAACTATTTAATGGCTCTGACTAATCCAGACAACCTCTGCCCCCATCATTACAAGATAATTTCTCAAATAGACGCAACAATTGTAGGGCATAGTATTACAATTTATGAACTCAACTAATCTAACACAGTTGTGGTGATTGGTTCCGCAGAGCTGGAAAGCATCAGAGACATTTTCCGTGGTAGCCTGCTTCATTTTGTGGTCATCGACCGGTTTCGGGCGTTCGCCCATCTTCAGGATGCGTTTTTCAGACAGTGTGCCAACACAGACTCCTATAGAGTAACTTAGTTTCACACTAACTGACCTTAGTGAGTTAGTGAGTGTTAGTTTCACAACACTCAGTTAGTGTGAAACTAAGTTGCTCTGTACGAGTCTGTGTTGTCACACTGTCTGAAAACGCATCCTGAAGATGGGCGAACGCCCGAAACCGGTCGATGACCACAAAATGAAGCAGGCTACCACGGAAAATGTCTCTGATAATCTAACACAGCTTGGGAATCTGTTCACTAGGCATTACTAATAGTTTAAGCCACCCGCCAACAATTCTTTTAAATATTTTGTTCTAAAAGAGAACAAGTCGTTTCTGCTTTTACATACAATTAGGTGTTTTAGTTGGGAAATAAGATAATTGATATTTTTCTAATAAGTCAGCATGAGCGAGGCCCCATATCTCAGAAGTATAATGCAATAATAATATATACAAGTGAATGATATAAAAAGTTTTGTTTTTCCAAGAGTCAGATTTGGAGCGACTGAGCAGTTTTAGTACAGAGGCTTTGGCAGAGTCACATTTAGCAACAAAAAATTTGCTGGTACCCACAAATTTTCCGAAAGTATTAAACGGCAATCACAGGTGCATAAATTTGTTCGCCATATTTTTACGACAATACGTAAATTTATAAATTTTACCACCTTTTCTGAAGGGATATTCCACTGTTTTTCAGGATTTATTTTTATGCAGTTTTTTTCACAATAATCACATAGTAATTTCAATTTCAGCTGCAAAATCTCACCAAGAGAAGCCAAACATAACCATATCGTGTCCATAGAATAGGCAAACTAATTCTTTGTTTGGAGTTAGGGGTATCCCTATTGCATTATTATTCACAAAGTGATCAACAACATCATGGATATATACAGAGAATAACAACGGGGATAAAATAACCCCTTGGAGTACTCCTTCCGTAACTGGGATTTTTTGGCACATTATAACCCTCAGTTATGAAAAAATTGGCAGAGTTGCGCAAAAATTTTCCACCAATTCCCAAGCAGTATAGTTTGTGAAACATCATATCGTAATTCACCTCAATCTATCATTAGTATAATATTAATTGAGATCAAATATGTTGCCAAAATTCCGACTTTGAAAAAAATCGGTTGACCCGGATTCGTTTTTATTGAACAGTTTTTTTTTTTTACTCTCTCTTACTCCTAGTAAGAGGAAGTATTGTAATCGTGTCAAATTTTTCGATATCGAGTTTTCAACGGAAATATCCTTTTTGAGGTCCCCTGAGTCCAAAAAAGTGGTTTTAGCAAATGGTCTGTGTGTGTGTGTGTGTGTGTGTGTGTGGTGTGTGTGTGTTTGTATGTATATATATATATATATATATGAATAGCATAGCTCAAAACGAAAAACCGAAAGTTGAAACTTGATATTCCCTTTAGGTATCACCATGGGATCTGGCTGTACGTTATCTGTCAAAATTCCTCTACCGGAAGTACCACTTTATAAGTTGTTTTTTTTTAATTTTTTGCGTTTTTCTCAAAAATGGCTCCGACGATTTTCTTCAAACTTAGTGTGTCAACTACACATGGAAAGAGCTACAACTTTTATTTGTAACATTTCTCTGGGAAAATTCATTTAAGGGCACTTTGGGGGAGAGGTGGGGTTTCCTCTAAAGTGCTATTTCTGGTTATTAGACAATTCTGTCATCTAAATAATGTTAATTAGAATTGAATATGTTGTTGAAATTCCGAGTTTGAAAAAATCGGATAACCGGAACAGCGTTTACTTAAACACTTTACTGAATGATTTTTTCACTTTTTGGGATTTTCTCAAAAATAGCTCCGACGATTTTCTTGACTAAACATACAAAGGTCTACAACTTTATGTAAAACATTTCTCTGGGAAAATTCATTTAACGGCACTTTTAGGGGAGAGGGGAAGAATTTTTTTTCTATAAAGTGCAATTTACAATTCTACCATCCAAACAAAATTAATTAGAAATAAATAGATGACCAAAATTCTGAGTTTCACGAAAATTCATAAACCGGAAGTGCGCTTTTACTGAACAGTTTTTTTTCAGTTTTCGACAAATCTCATTAAATTTGGTACACTAACTATTAAATTTGTCAATTATAATTTTGAGAACTGGAGTAAGAGAAAGTTGTGTGAGTGTTTCACATTAGATTTTTTTTTTTAGTTTTCTGCATTTGTCTCCATAGAAACACCAACGGATTTCTTTAAATTTGATATACTAACTAGGAATACACAGTCCTATCATTATTGTTTGACTTTTTAACGCAAAATACGTTTTTTTGGAGGCGCCTATTTGGTAAAAGCCGAACGTTTCTCACATGAAAAAGCGAACAACGTTTATAGTCGTGTGAGTGTTCCACACCACTTTATTTTTTTTTTGTAACAATAAAAACATCCATAAATTAAACACAACCTTGTTTTGGAAAATTAAACCAACAATATTGAAAACAGCATTCCGAAACTTACAACGAAGAAGATATGTTTAAAACAACGAGTTGCCTATAAATAGATAATTATTCTAAGACATGTCTTAAACAACTCAGGCGATTTATTTCATACAAATCACTAAGCTATTAAACCAAGGCAATCTAATAGTCACATAAATCCACAAAGTCTATAGTGCATATTGTGGTTCACCAGTGGTGCCATAATATCCAAACTTCCCTTATCGCTTTTTTATTGACTTGTGAATTAAAAAGCGCACATGCATTATTACTTCTGTGTTGCGTTTTGTAAATATTACGAAATAGTAAAAACACTTTTAGAATATATCTGCTTTTTCGTTGTAATTAGCCTTCATTAATTGATAATTATTTTTATAATAATGGGGAGAAAAAAATACCCATGAAACAAACAAACAGATTCTTGGACATCTTTATTTACTAATTTCTGAATATTAATTAGGTAATATTTTTTTTATTTTTTGCCAACAATTAATTTTTTATTACTTCTTTTCACCTTCTCATGATTACGCAAGCGTACACATTTTATAGTGTCCACTATTGTGGCACGTAGCTCCCACATAGCTGAATGACCTCTCGCCAAACAGTTCTTGTCTTTGGGCCAACTGATGCACAATTTGAATCCAGAATTGCGAATAAAAAAAAAAGAAAATCTAGTTGGGGACATTCACACAATTTTCTCTTATACTGTAGCTCACAGTTCTAAAATAAAAAAAATAATTCTTAAAAAAGAAAATCATATTTATTTACTTTTAATTCCATAAGCTGCCACCAGGCGCCAGAGCTCACTAGTTATACTTGATGGTCGTAACTAAACGAAATATGAAGTTTGAGCTTCCTGCAATTTTTTCGTCTTTGAGATATTCTGTTAATACGCACACACACACATACACCATACGCTAAAACAATTTTTTCACACTCAGGAGACTTCAACGTATGTATTTCCTGTTAAAACTCAATTTCGAAACTTACTAGGAGTAAGAGAAAGTAAACAAAAAAAAATCCAATTTCAACTTTTAATGATTGTTTGTTTTGTTTTTGAATTATGCTATGAGTGCTGGAAATATTAAGCCAGAACTTCAAAAAATGAATTTCCGGTGAGAAATTGATACGAAGGTTGGACATGCAGCAACAGTACTCGATGTAAAGGGAACGGCTCTAAAGCCAAATCCACGCTGCTAAATAAAAGAATTGAGCGAGTGTTGGGATAGAGTTCACTTGTGAGTTCGCTAAGCTCAAATACTTGTACACATCCTTTGCTATATGGCGATATTTGAAGAGTATCATTACTGCTATTCTACTGGAATATGCTCAGGGAGATTAATACCTCTGAAGAAACTACTAGAAGGAAAAAAGTAAGGAAAAAGCCTAACAATCAGGAGCGGACCCTGGCGACGAATCTACAAACTTAGCGATGGCCGGCTGAAAACAGCGACATGCTTGACTACACGTCCTATAATGATAAAAGTCGCCTCATCTGACAGGCCTTGACACGTGATGTTGCGCCACATGTTTAGTTTTACTACTAAGTCCGGGGAGGAAGGTGCTCTGCAATCCACTAACAATGAATAAAAACCTTTACAATCTAAGATGATGATACCTTTTAAAATGAAGTAAAAGATAAAAAAAAACTCTATCACTTAAGAGTAACTGTTTTAATATATTGTATAGCAGAAATTACCCTATTAAATTACCATTTCACTGAGCAATTAACAATCCTTTATAAATCGATAAAATTGGATTAAATAATCGCAATAAAATTGCTATCAGAACTATTACATCAGATTTATAGACATTTGAAATAAAATATACATGCATATACACATATAAAAAAAGAAAAGTAAAAATAGAAAATTGTATTCAAGGTCACGCTTTTTTTACATTTTATACTTTTTATTTCTATTGTCGGTATAAAAAAAAGCACAAACAAAAAATAATAATAAATCGTCGAATAAAATATCAATTCGTCACACACTTGCCCGCTTTATATGTTATTTTATCATTCATTGTTCGCTGATTATGGAATCTCCTGGAAGGGAGGGGTGTATTATTGAAAAAAAAAGAAAAATCGAGGGCAAAGTTCCTATATGACTTTCTCATGTCCCGCTAATGTAATTTATATATAAAACGACAAATTGTCTTTAAATTCAAATATTACTTATTTGTATAAATGTAAAGGTGATGATATGGGGGGGGAATCCAACCTACCAACCCAGGCAGATAGAGAATTGTTTCCAGAAATGCGCACCAATAACATTGAATCATCTGCACATAACTTGGAAATTTAACGCCCCCTATTCCGCACAACTGTCTAAAATCTATTTCTTTATCGGAAAACTGTTTCAAATAAAAGTGATACATTTCTATCTGTACACTTAGCATATCAAGTTTATAGGAAATCGTTATAGACATTTTAGTGAAAATTCCAAAAAAACTTTTAAAAAAAGCCTACTCCGTGGGTCTTGTTCAGAAAGCAGACGCCATCTGTTTAAAACTGTTTCAAATAAAAGTGATACATTTCTATCTGTACACTTAGCATATCAAGTTTATAGGAAATCGTTATAGACATTTTAGTGAAAATTCCAAAAAAACTTTTAAAAAAAGCCTACTCCGTGGGTCTTGTTCAGAAAGCAGACGCCATCTGTTTTTTTGTACAAATTCTCCATAGTTTAGTACTAGTACATAAATAAACTAAAACCTACCCTACTGAGCATGAAACATAGTAATGTCCAGCATCGAGCATGTCCAGCACGAATAAGTCCCTTCTAGCATGTTGTAGACATCAGATAAGTTCACACAGACATGAATCTAAAAGAGCCTTTGATGTCCCGCATTCTACCTTGTTTCCTCGTTTTGCAAGGACCCACTGTGCTTCGGCGGTATTAGTGTGCGCCCCAGTTGCAGGAGCTCGAAAATTCTCCGAGTGATTTACAGTCTGATGCAGGCAATTGTAGCCTTGAAGATGAGTACTTCCGTTATAACAAAAATATACTTAAACATTAGGTTTAAAGGAGACGAAATAGAACGATGAAGAGGAAACATCAATATTGAGGATACGAAACAAAACAGCAAATATCCAGCAAAACACTGCCAACGATACAAGTGGCGTCCGCTTCTGTACAAGACCCGTCCGCTAATCCGGGCAGCCGATTTTCTTCAAATTTAGAATTTTATCATAACTTCTAATGTAGATTGATGGTATAAAATAAAATGTTATTTGCAGAATATTTATAACTGCATTGAAAAAATGAGAGAACATAAAATCTCATAACATATAACATAACATATAATCGAGAGCGACGAACAAACACTATTAGGAGCAACAACGCTTCGTTGATTCAGAATACAATTTTTACTTCCTTTGGACTTCAAGTAACCAGGAAAATATAATAATATCTTGCAATCTGAAGAATTAACATTTTTTAAAAACTCATCAAATCAACATTATTTGAACACTGTTGACTGATAAATATAAGAATTCACATTTTCTAAATTAAGAGAAATCTTTGTTATTATGAAGAATAGTTAGAGAAATATCTCTTTATATTTCTGTACATCAACCTTGGTACAACAAAGTAACTTCAAATAAAAATTTCCATTTTAACTATTGATGACTCAAATTTCAAATAAACTGACAAGGGGGCAGCATCCCCTTTCTACGCTCCTGCACATACTTCAATTTATAAAAACAATATTTTCTGGCTTAGAGAGTCTCAAAACATGTACAATCAGAACCCAAATTGAATACATGTTTATGGAATCGATTTCTTCACATCAAAACCCCCTCCATCAGTAATTTGACGAACCTTGTCATTTCTATTACCTCCCTCAGTTAAAAAAAAAAATATATATATATATATAAGAAAAAAGGCATAAACTATCTATCTAGATTTGTAGACTATAATTTTTGTAAAGAAGTATTGCTTCATCGCCAATATATTAATTTATTATTCAAAACGGGTGATTAAAGATAAAATTTGGACAGAATTCAGTTACAGTTTGTAACCTCCAATAGAGGTTATTGACATCTTGTATATTTTTAATAGAGTTCTGTTTTTACACCTGTTCAATGTTTAAAAAGGATGTTTTCACATGAATTTTCCATCGTCATTTTATTTCAAACTTTTACTTGAAATGAAAACATTTAACAAGACACTCACGGTGAGATTTATTTCGTTTGTTAGACATTATAATATATACAAACCTAACCTTCATTTTTTAAAGATTTAATTAGAATAAATAAGTAAATCCAAAAAATTAAGATAACATCTTAGGTAGTTTTACGTAATTAGCTCTTTCCCGTTTATTTACCTTGAAACAATAATATGGAAGATATTTTCTGCAGCTCTTCACTGTCAGAAATTCTCCTTGAATTAAAATAAAAACGCTATAAATATTGTATTCAGCAAGTAATTTAGCTCAATTAAATGGAAAAGAAAAAAATCTGGTGTGTAACACTCACACCTCTTTCTTTCAGTGCTGTTAATGCAATTATTTATGAAAAGCAAATTTTCTTTAAACATCAAATTTTAATCATTTGACTGGGGCGGGTGTTGGTGTAGTGGTTATGAGCATGGACTTGTAAGTGGGAGGACCCCAGTTCGAGTACCGCGTATAACTGCTAAATTTTATATTGGTATGAAAAATGTTAACAGTACTAGTAGGTGCTTCCGCCCCACTCCACGACACCTAATTTGGTAGTTAGACGTTAAGCCCGCCTGAAAAAGTAGGCAATACTTTACTTTACTCATTTGACTTAACATAAATTTAGTGGTAGTGGTGGATTGGGGAAGTGATTACATTGTATTCCAGAAAGGAGCGTCAATAATATTGAACCAAACTTATACATATAATTTGAAATTCAATGCCACAAATTCCTCATACTATCTAAAAACAACAGAGCTGATTCTTTTGGTGGTCATCGACCAGTTTCGGGCGTTAGCCCATCATCAGGATTTTTTTGTCAAAACAGTGTGATAACATAGATTTGCAAAGAGCAAAACATTGTTTTGACAAAAACATCCTGATGTTGGGCGAACGCCCGAAACTGGTCGATGACCACAAAAAGAAGCAGGCTAGCACGAAAAATATCTCTGATGCTGTCCAGCTCTGCGGAGCCAATCAAACAACTGTCTAAAATCAACTTTTTCGGAAATATTTTACAAATAAAAGTAATAGGTTTATATCTGAGCGGTTAGTACTCCAAGTTTAGAGGAAATCGTGGTCGCGTTTTCCAGAGAATTTCATAAAACTCACTTCACTATACAGTCGCTCTTCCGGACATCTGATTTTTTTCTCCAAATTTGGAATTCTATCTATGCTTCTGGTGTAAATTAACATTATATTGATGGTAGAACTATACATTGATTGAAATGGTATTTAAAAAGAAAGCTTATAATTCCCTCAATATATCCCTAAAATATCAATTTTCCCAGAAATGTCTATAGCTTATAGAAAATCGTTGGAGCCATTTTCAAAAAGTGAAAAATTGAAAAAAATAAAAAAATCACTAAAGTCACATGTCCGGTTGATGAATTTGCCCGAAACCATTTGCGTCTAGTTTTATTTAAAAAAGGATGTTCAAATAAACATGTTTATTATAAAACTTAGTTATTTATTAACCATAGTTTGTTTGATTGAACACATCTGAGTTGTGAGTCACAAGTAAGAAACAAATACTCTATAATTATAATAGTAACACATTTTAAAATTAAAATGGCTTAGTTTTCTGGCTTTAAATAATTGAAATAAACGCAAAATTATTTTGTTCGCGGCGCCCCTCAAGACTGGCGCCCGTGGGTTCAATACTCCTATTGTTGGAATGTAATACGCCCCTATCCAGTTGGAATGTAATTGATGTAACAAATATGATAAAATATATATGTTTTATAGATAATTGAAGAAAATTAAAAAATAAAAGAAAAAACAATTCCAAGAACAGAATAATTTTCGTAGAAAAAATCGATTATTTATTGCAATGATGTAATACATTTCAAGATAGCAAAAGTCATTTAGGAAGCAATCAGTGGCTCAGAAGTTACATTATACTTTAAATTAAATTGATTTTTTTTTTCAAACCAATTTACTAAATTTGTATTAACCAATTATAACAAACGCTAGGAGATATAATCAATATTTCGATCAGGTTAACCTCTAATAAACTCGGTAAGTTGTATTTACTTCTAAAATCGATTCTGCCAGTCTAAAAAATAAAAAAAAACCCTGTGTAATTTGAATTCGAAATGATATTTACATATTTGTACATTTTGACGAAATAAAATGTTTGTTTTTTTTTTTTTTAAAAAAAAAACAATCGCACTTGCAACATGACTCACAAAACAATGAACTTAACGACTGACTAATGCACTTTTTATGTAAAATTAAAAGTGATTGCATCTTGATCACAATTTTCTTAATATCAGTTTCATTAAAAAAAATATAAAAAAAAATCAATGGATTTATTATGATTATTATTGTTATTTTAAACAAGCACAGTTACTATTTAATATAGTAATTACTAAATCTCTCTTTGAATCTGTTTGAAGAGTGAATTTTCTTTTACCATCTGGAGAATTATTTATTAATAGGGTCGTAGAATGGAAAAAACAGTTTTGAACAAATTCAGTTCTTCTTACCACTGAATAACAAAAACATTGCAATCAATGATATCAGCAATATTGCAGTTATCTTTAGCTATTTCGAGATCTTGGTGTCGCGACGAATATTCCAATTTTAGCAGTACGAAAAACACTTTATTAACGGACACACCTAACACATTACTTCTAGGGTTTGGGTGGAACTAGTTGGATTAACTTGCGGTTGTAATTGGATTTAGCATACCAATTAAAGCCCACCATAAACAACCACACGTCCACCTAGATGACACAACATTTTATACACTCCCAATTGCTGTCTACACTTTTAAGCGAGCTAATGTAGTGTGGTTTTTGTGAGGGGGGCTGGATAGAGAAAATTATAGAAGAGAAATGTACACTGACTCAACACTAATATATTAACTAAGAAAGAGAAGAATACTGTAAGGGCTGAATAGAAGAAAATAGCGTGATTAAAAATGACAAACTGAACTGGGAGAGTGTTGGTGATGGTGATGTTTGAAGTCTCTGTGTACAAGATTGAATGGTAGACTGATTGTTTTGAGTCTAGCTAGCCCTTATACATGCTTTTAGAAAATAGAACTGCCCCTACTTCTCTTTCCCCAGATCTCGTAGTGTTGAGTTAGACAGAACTTGATCTTCTCTAGCTTGTGATAATATGCGTTACGATTCATGAGTTACATGGCGGATGACGTAACAGTTGGGCGGATTGCCAATGGTTGTTTTGTTTTATTGCAGCCAAGATATGCAGCCAGCAATCTATTACATAATATTGTGGATGATCTTCTAGGTTGTAACGGATTTTTGGATTTGTTGCCGCTACTCATCTATATTATATTTAGAGCTGAGATATTTTGAGATCTTTTTAATCAGGAACCGCAATTTTTTTTTTTTTTTATCTTTTCGTACTCTTCATGATATTCTCTGGTTCTTTCATACCTTGTTAATAGAAATTCTTATAATTGAGTTAAGTTAGGACGTACTGTAAGAGAAATTATGTCATAATATACTCATAATAATCATGTCTGTCACAACAAAGGACGTTACTAGATTTGAGGCCATGCAATACCGCTTTGTTAGAGTTTTATCAAGAAGTTTTCCTTGTTTGGCACTAACTTTACTAATCTAGAGGTTTAGAAGATTGCGAGCTGATTTTATTTTTATTTTTTCTTGACGTAGCTACTGGCATTGTGATATTGATTGTCCGCAGCCACTTGCTGCCATTCCATTCCATGTGCAGGCTCAGTATCTTTCTTAGTTCCTCTTTATAAAATTCATATATCAGTAACAGCGACGTAAAAAATGGAATGATTTGTACCCGATGATATTGATTTCCAAATGTCAACTGCATTGTTTAAAAAATATTTTAATTGGGTTATTTATGAGTTGTAGTAACCCCTGTCATGGGGGACCCTGTTCTACAGACCTCTCCCAACTACTATCCGTCTACTGTAATCCATTCTATCGATATATCGAAATGCACTGTGGTCTTCTCATTACATTCTAAGAAACTATTTAAATAATAATAAATTGCTTATTTCTTTGCGCTTCACAACACAAATCGCAAGGTAAAAAGGAACACAATAATTAATACCTAAAAAAAAAATGTTGTGATTGGTATAAAAAGTGTTCATAAAGTTCATACTGTCCAAATTAATATTAATAATCGGTGTATTATGTGCCTGACCTAATCCGAAAAAACGACCTTTACACAACTTGCATAGGAAAGTGACCGTTAACCTTTATTTTTTAAAGTGTTTAACGTGTGTGTGTGTGTGTGTGTGTGTGTGTGTGATATGCATGTTGTCAGTAGAGAAGAGAAATACTAAAAAATAAGGGACAAAAATTAAATGAGAAACATGTAAACAAAGCTAGGAAAAGTGAAAACACTGAATTTAACCATTTTGGCGCTTTGGTTTGATATAATGTAGATAAATAATACTTTCTTTAACGCAAGATGAAGTTAAGTGTATTCGTCTCACATTTTCGGAATTGAACCTTCAAGGAATTAGTGTACTGAGCTCCCTTGTGCACGAGAAAATGGTTTTTAAATACAGTTGTGTGTGTGTAAATGTTTTTGTGTGTTGCTTAATACTGAAAGCATTACATAAGAACGAAAACCTCGTAGGAAAGTAAGATTTATTTTAAGTTGTGGGGGCACATCCGCAAATCCGCTGTGTAATTTGATCAAAATTTCTCGAGCGGAAATACTACTAGCATGAGTAGATTATTTTTCAGTTCACAATTTTCTAGAAAACGTTCGAAAATAATCTTCACTATTAAATATATAAATACAAAATTAACGAAAAAAATTATTAATTGCAACGTTAAGAAGTGCAAAAAAATGAAGATCAAGTTCGAAACAATGTTTTCTTGTAAATTTTAAAAGCCTAATATGCATTTTGTTTGTGTAATTATGCAGATTTCAAGGTTGTTAAAAACGCTCACGTATTGCATTTATTGCATCAGTTTACAGATTTTGTAACCTTTCAAATGTCCAGTCAAAAGATGCAGTTTATGTCATCGAAAGTTGACAGATAACTGGTACTTATTAAGTTTTGAAATTCCAAAGTTATTAAGTTTTACTCAAGTTTCTTTAAATTATAAGATGGAAAATTGACCCAGAAGTACATGTGCTCAATGTATTAGGAAAAGGTTTTAGCGAATGTGGTTTGAACAATATGTTTAAAAAAACAAAATAACGCTGTAAACCCAAACTTATTTCGTTTGGGTTTCATCAGAGTATCCGGCAGGAAGTTTGTAGATTTTCTACTTGTTTTGTAATTTTATCGAAAAAAACGGCTATCGATTTTCTTTAAACTTCGTATTACCCACTTTACACAACTAAGTCTATCAATTTTGTTTTACACTTTTTACAGAAATTCAATTTTGAGTATTTGTGGTGAAGGGTTGTAGTTTTCTTTCGTTCTGAATTGCCATTTCAGTAAAGTGTAGGTTCTATCACCTACATAATCTTAATGAGTATTAAACAAATTACTAAAATTTTGACTACGAAGTCACTCGACCGGAAATTTCCGGAAATGTTTTGTTTCCCCAAAATTTTTTCGATAATTATTCCAGTGGTTTTCTCTAAACATGATACACTTACTCTTCTATGAAGACCTAACACTTTGCTAATGTATTTTTCCGAGAAATTCGATTTCCTTTTTGGGGGATGGGGTATCTGCGGATGCTGGACTGTTACACTACCTTCTAGACAGCCATTTCATTTTAATATAGTTTCTTCTATCTGTGAAATATTGAAGGCAATTAATTCGATGTTTGAAGAAACTGATATCGTGTGAGTGTTTCTCATTAAATATTTCCCTTGAATGTGTCTGACTTGCCCATGATTTTTGACAGAAAAGTAATTCAAATCGATATAATTAAGGTACAAATAGAGACAAAACAATTTAAGAAAAAAAGAATACTGATGGGTTTATTGAGTATAAAATAAATTTATATACATTTTGGTAAAAAGTAAAAAATACGCTTGAGGACTTTTTAAGGTAGAAAAAAGGGTGTTGGTTTTTTTGGGAACGGAGCCGTATACTAAAGATGGTGCAATGAAAGATGGTGGCTTCCGGTACACTTTTTACCACCAACCTCCCTTGCCATAGCCTCCACCATAACCTCCATATCCGCTTCCATAGCCTCCATAACCTGACCAGCCGCCACCATAGCCGGAGTAAATTGGTTTGGAATAGCCTCCATAGCCGCCCCTCCAGCCACCGCCATATCCTCCAAGGCCACCGCCATATCCTCCAAGGCCACCGCCATATCCTCCAAGGCCACCTCCATAACCTTTCCAGCCGCCTCCATAACCGCCATAGCCTCCGTAGCCTCCCTTCCAGCCGCTTCCATAACCGCCGCCATAACCTCCATAACCTCCATAGCCGCCGCCGCCGTAACCTAGACCTCCGGTCCAGCCGGAATATCCACCGCTAAGATAGCCAGCATGTACGGCTGCTAGGGTTGCTAGCAGGACTGCTACTGCTACCTGGAAAAAAAGAATTAAAAATACTATGAAGACTTTTTTTATGTGGTGGTTTTTGTAGATATGCATGAGTTAAATGAAATTAAATGCACGAAAACAATATAGAGATACATGTTAGTTTAATAAGGAAAACGTCAGATTTGCAGACATTTTCAGATTGTAATTGAGTACCGCTGTAAAAAAGGAGACTTGAAGTGAGTACTTCAAAGAGAGATATTCTACGCAGAGGGACTACCAAGAGATATTCTAGGGCTCTGGTGTTTATTAATTTTATTTTCCAATTTTTGTATAATTGTCAACTGTTTAAATCGTTTCAGTTTTGCGAAATATATATTTTGAGTTATTGATATTAGAAGGGGAAGGATGATGTTAGGATTTCCTCTAAACTACCATTTCAATATATTATACACTTTTCCCACCTATATAAAATTACTGAAATATAAATATTACCAATATTCCAAGTTTAAAAAAAATAGGTTGGCAGACCTGCGACCTTATTAGTCGCTTTCTTTAGTTCTTCACGATTTTCTCGATAAAGACACCGAGTTTCTTTAAATGTGGCATACTGATTACACTTAGGTACAACTGTTACTCTTGTCTGAAATGTTACCCCTCCCCCAAAAAAATTAATTTTAGAGATTTTTCGAGGAAACTGGGACATCTCGCTGCCCTGCAAAGTGGCATTTCATTACAGTTTAGGTACCTCTATTTGTATAATTAAGGTGATTAAGCATTTAGTACAAATTCCAAGTTTGAAGAAAATTGATCACTTAGAACTCGAAGAATTTGCAGCAATACAAAAGAAGTGTGTGTGCCTCCTAAGTGGATTATTATGATTATCCAAGATTTTTGAATTTCAAGGTTATGAAAATGTATTTTTCGAACTGCACTGAGTAAATCTTCAAAGAATGGTCAGAAAGGCCATCAAAAGTTTCGATCAAACTAGAAGTCCTAGTTTATTAATTAATTTAATTTAGGCTTTTGTTTTTTTTAACTGCAACATCAAATTTCTGTAAACTTTGAACACTAATTACACATATTTGATGGCACCTATGACTTTTCCTTGGAACATGGGGGGGAGGGTTGGATTCTTCTCTCTATGAGGCCATGGTCAGTTTCAAGTAAAATAGAGTAACGCTCTATTCCCAAATTCCATATTTGCCCAATTTACAAGAGAATTTCCGCTATTTTTGCTGACTTTGACGCAAAATAAACATCTTTGGATAAACCTCAGTAAGAATACAAACTACCGGGTTACTTTCGTCAAAGCAAGTACTTATTATAAAAATCTATTACATATTTGTCTGGGCGAAAGAGGAGTGTATGCTTTAATTAGTATAATCCCATTGCCACCTATATAATTTTACATAGAGCTACTTTTAATTTCTTATAAAATTTCAACATAATTAATAATACAATTTCTAAAAGAAAACCAGTTATTATATGAATGTGTCTGACAAGAGTCTAATAATTAACAGCACATTACTAAATACGTTATGTTTTACACAAGATTGTATTAAAAAATACTTTGTATGCTAATATTTTTAAAAAAGTTACCTTACAAGTATTTCCAAAGAACTGTGGGGGGTCCCATAAATAGCCGCATATAAATTGCCTTTAGAATACAAAATGTAGATTCTATTTACCTGACTGTATTGTGTAAAAACGTTAGCTTTTTGCTTACAGAGTTGCCAAGCTAAAATTTTGATTAAAAAAAATTATCGAACCGCTCTCCTATATGTCCTGAACTTCAAAATAATTATGTAAAATCAGGTTACATTTTGTAGATATACTTCAAAAGCATAACAATTGAATACGAAAGTTAAGGTCAAATTCAATGACCGACAAAAGTCACTTTAAAGATAATTTTTTATGATTTGTCAATTTTTAAACCTTAAATACTGGTCACGGCACTTATATTATTATTTAACAAAGAACTTTCTTGAAATATGTTCAGTATATCGTAAATTTCTAAGAATACCTTTGTGTGAAATTGTTGACACAAGTAATACACTGCAAATGTGAGTCATTCATGAAATTTAATTAGGGACACAACAGACGAAATGTAATTGTTTATTTATTCAAGGCTGAATAATGTTTATTTTCGTTAAACAAGATAAATATTACGTACATCCAGTTATGAGTATTGTATCCAAATTATGTGATTCATAAAATTAAAAAAAAAATCGACCAACATAGTTTGAAATTTTCTTTTACTATTGTAGGAAGAAGTTTTTTGCGACCTTGTCATATTTTCCGAAACTGAATTTTCAGGAAATTAGATATAATGAAGGTTACTAAGCGGCAGGTTATGTTCGGCCTTGATCTCTCGCGAGAATTGAGTTAGCCGGATTGTAAATGAAAAGATTGAATGGAGAAAATAGAAGAAAAGAACCGAACAGAACGTCGGAAGATGAGAGGTCGTCAGAGGAAGTTAGGAAGGACAACAATCGTACTTATTTTAAATAATTGGAAGAGAATTGTACAAGATAGGGAAAACTGACAGAAGCTTGTGTATGAGGAGGCCAAGGCCCACTGGAGGGCTCCTTATTATCCTGCGAGATTTGGACACGAATGTTTCAATCAAATACATCATCTGGAAGTCTAAATGTATTATTATTATTATTTTTCAGTTTTCCTCATATTTTTAAAAAAGGCTTCAATGATTTTCTTTAAACTTCGCAAATTAACCACACCTTCATAAACCTGTTACTTTTATCTAAAACAATTTTCCAGGTGAATTGACTTTTTGGAAAGTGTTCAGAGAGTCTAAACTTAGCTTTCCCTCGAGAAGTTTCAAAAGCCTTATTGTTCTACCTACCTTAGTTGGTTATATAGTTAAATTACCTTGTTCACATTATCTTATGATAAAGAATGTATCATCTTTGTCGTGCCTTTTGTATTTTTATATGTTCAGGCAAAGAAAAAAATAGAAATAAAAATTATATAGTTATAATACGAAGAAAAATTAACTACGAATACCAAGTTTGAAGAAAATCGATTTAAAGAAAGTCCCGATTTTCAGAAGGATTTGTATTTTAATTTTCTCGAAACAGATTTTCCAACAATTTTCCTAATTACTTTTATTAGAGAATTTTTTCTCGATAATATGATTTATGAGGCTTTTCAAATTCAAAAATAAAAAAATACATAAAGTTCTGAGTTGAATTAAATTTAATGAGCAGTAAAGTAGATTTATATGAATGACATTTAAAAAGCTACGTAATCCTATCAGTTTGGAAAAGTTACATCATTGCTAACAAATCTTTCAATTAAACTGACAACATACCTTTTTTTTAAAAAAAGTTATTTCTAATAAATTGAGATAGATAAAATTTGAAAGGTAAATAAACAGAAACAAAAAATAGTAATAATTTTTACTAAGGAAATAATCAAGCTAACTTTGGAATTATGACAAACAAACTAGGATATAAAATATATTTTATAAATATTTCTGGTACAAGAAAATAAAAATAATACCGGCTACAAATGTTATACCACAGCCATATAAATCTCTTTTTTAATAACCTGGAAGACCTGTGACGTAATAGGTACTCAGAGGTGTTTGGAAAAAAAAAGCAACGGCCAGATCTTTTTAAAAAAAATACATGATATATACATGTTCATTGACCGTATGTATTACCAAAGAGATCTAGATTACTGGTGGAGAGGTTATAAAATAAAGTGTGTACTAGGTTATCTTACCGACACGCCCAAAATGTAGTTCTTTTAAGTGTGGTCCGTGTGTTAACATTAACAGATTTAATTGTATTTGAAAAAAAAAATCTGCTAAAAGCTTTTAAGAATATCATGTATTTACCTTCATTAGCATCACGTAATAATTTGTATGTAGAACAATAGTTCAAATAATGTATGCGTAATTAAAGGAAAGTGCACACGTACTTGAACTTTTAGTAAAACAAGTTGTTAATGGTATTATTAGAAATAAATGTGCAAATTTCCTTGTCGGTTATGTTTGTATTTTAAATCTGTTTACTATAAAGTAAACTCACACAAAATTAACCTTACAAAAATAAAGGTTATGTGATTAATTGGCAGTATTAGTTAAATTATGCTTAAAATTTAATAAGATTAAGTCAAATTTAAAAACCAGTCTTTCAAACAAAATTTATTTAAAAAAAAAGAAGAAAGAATTTGCCAGTTTTATGTTTGATTGTATAGTTCAATATTGTATTGTCTGCTTAAAAAGAAAGTATAGCGATTCGAAAAACGAAAAACCTGAAGCTCAATTTCAATATTATAGGATCTATAAACTTTGATTTGGTAAATTTTGTTCAGAAGAAAATTAATTTTTTAGTGTGTTCCAGCGGTATAGTAAATATTAGTTTTTTCTCTAAATTGAAATTTCCAAAATCATGTCAGTTGCCCCAAGTAAATAGTTTATGGGAAAGAAAATTTGAGTCACTATGAATACGATATTTTATTGACACTTTCTCTGCTGCTGTGCGTTCTTGACAGATTTTCGTAATTTGACCCCTCCCCCCCGGAATACATGTTTTTTGAGGTCCTCTGATTAAGAAAAACTGTTTTTTTTTTAGTTTATTTTTTGGTGAACAAAATCTCTGAAAAACAAATAACCGCAAGAAACTTAAATTTGATCTTTTCCGTTTCGTTACTATCGTTTCTAAACTACGGTTCTAAACTCCGTCAACCGTTTTTTGCATGACCAATTTTCTAAAAACTTTGGAAAATTGATTTTTCGATTTTTTTGTTTTTTTGACAAGAGTATAATTCCACAGAAGTATAAGATTCAGAGAAACATTAAATTTACCTATTTAATAAATATCAAATTTGCCGAAAATCACTTAATTAGAAATGCGACTTTACAAAGCAGGTTTTCCGCAATTTTTCTCGAAAATAGCCCATCAAGATTTTTCCTTGAACTCTGTGTAGGTACAAAACTCTATAATTTTTATGTGAAAAACTTTACCGGAAAAATTGATTCGCAAGTATTCTGGGGTTGCTGAAACACGGTTCCCAGTTTGAGCTATTTATGTGCTGTATATTTGGTTTGAGATAAGAGTGGATTTTCACACATTAGATTTGGTTTCCCTGTAAGAAAATGTTTGAATGTTCTGGGAAAAGCTATGACGGACAGCAAGGCATCTAAAGTATTAGTTTAATTAATCCACGGTTCCTCCTTCTAGATCATTTTAAGTAAAATTCATTGTATTATAAAAATTCCAAATTAGAAAGAAATTTTGTCATATAAATTGCGTTTACTATTAATATCGAAAAATATACATTTCAAAATGGTTGACGCTGACTAGGGATACATACAACGTCAGGGAAGTTAAATTTATTTGAAATTTGTGATATAAACTAAACATGGAACTGAAGTAAATTAAATTGGAATTTTTCTTTATAAATCAGAAATAAATGCTATAGTAACAAGTCGGCAAAAAAGCAAAGAATTAGGAATTAAAGCTGCAATCTGGCGAATTTTTGAATGTATATTAAGTTATTAGTTACGCTAGCGGCCTATTTTTCATTAAGAATAAAAATAAGTTAAGGACTTCAAAAAATGTTCAATTCCTACAAAAATTTAGAACAATTGGTTTGAATGAGATCGGTTAGAAGTTGACAAAGAAAAAAACAAAATAGAACAATTGTGTAAATATAAAGAAGGCTAGTTACTAATGTTATAATTAGGTTAACTATGAATAAGTAAACACAAACTTGAATACATACGTAAGATTTCATGATTGTTGTTGTAGTTTATTTGATGGTGGTTTAGTTTGTTTGTTGTACAATAATGTTGGAGACGGACTGTTTATATACTCGGCCAAAGGAACCACTAACCAGGGGGAGTGAGTGAGCGTGCAGCGGTGAGGGTAAAAATACAAGATAAGAGGCCTTGGGTGCTGTCCGAACAGTAAGTGAAGCTTGCCCAACTTCCCTTGAGATCGCGAGCATCCCTCACTTTTTATTATTGTCTGCTATTAGTAATAATAAACATACACAACATAATCTAGCATTTCTGTTAGAAGAAGGGTAGGGAGTGGTTAGAAGTTTTTTTTTTTTATATACTTCTTCGCCTACTCTTGTTAAGAACCTAATCATTAAACGATCAGAATTATTGAGACCATCAAACTGTCAACATTGGAAATTCAGTGCCAGAGTATTTTATTACTTTTTTTTAATTTTTAGTTTCATAAATTTTCTTATTTTTATCAATAGTTAAAATTATTTACGTAGGCAGGTTATATTCTTTGTTTATCAGTTTGCAATGAAGATATTCTCTAGTTAGATGATTTAACCTGTTTTTCACTCTTACTTTTTTTACCGCGTAACCAGAGTGCGTGCTAATCGGCTACAATTTTTCTCTTTGTTTCCATTAAAAGTGATTTTTTTTTACTTCCAGTGCCACATATATTAGGTATTGTAATTTCAAATAAATTTTTTGTGTACAATAAATATTTTTTTACACCTTATTTTGTTTTTAACATTAATAAAAACTTATTCTTTTTTTTAATTAACAATTAAGCGGCAGCATTTATTTATCAATAAAATTTGTCTTTTAATTTTTTTTTCTTTGTTTTTTTTTTTTTTTACTTTCTTTTAAATAAGAGGAGGTATTGCAATCGTGTCTAATTTTCGAAATTAATTTTCAAACCAGAGATACACACAGTTTGAGATCCCCTGAGCTCGCATAAAGTGGTTTTACATAAATTTGGTCTTCCTCTGTGTTTTTGGTGTGTCTCTCTGTCGAAAACGGCTCCAATAATTTTCTTTAAACGTTGTATATAAAATGTAGATCTATGGCTTTTATCTAAAACATTTTCGCGGGAAAAATTAATTTTCCCGGATTGCTAGGGGAAAGAGAGATAGGAAACATTGCTAGCACTTTCTTCTAAAGCGTCATTTTCGTATATTATACGATTATATCATCTATATGTTTATTAATAAGAAATAAATTTGATAATAAAATTTCGAAATTTTAGAAAATCGGTAGACCGGAAGTGCAGATTTTATTGAATGGTTTTTTATATTTTGTTCTTTTTTTCTCAAAAAAAAATGCACCAGCGGATTTCATTAAACTTGAGCTCTATCACTTTTGTTTTTCTCCCCAGAAAATTGATTTGAGGGATGTTCTGGCGGGAAGCTGTAAGGTTCCAAATCATTCAAAAGTATGGAAAAAAGCTTCCTTCATTTGGTTAAGTTTAGGTTTTTTTCTCTGATATAATTTTGAACCCAACTAAACATTTAATAAGCAGGTAAATTGAAAAATTGTATGCATTAGCTTTTTTGCGGGGGGGGGGGCATTTTTCCAAGAATTCTGATTTTCGGGGGGGGAGGATCTCGTATAAATTATCGACCCCTTTTTCTATTTACTAACGACTTCCTATTTTTCACTTCACCTGTGGTGATGTGCATAAAATTAACACGCTCAACATTAGACGAACCCTTGCATCCATATTTCATATAAGAATATTTATTGCCTTTTCTTTTGTTTTGTTTAATAAAATATTAATTTTTCATTCGTCCTTTTTCCAAGAAAAATAAACTAATATATCATTCAAAACTTGACTAGTGCATTATAATTAATTTTTTCATTAAAATTCTTGACTTAAATTTATGGTTAATAAGGGTCGGCGGGGGGAATTGCAAATTTAATTTACTAAAAATATCCGAATTTTTTTTATTATTAACTGACCTTGTAAACAAATAAATAACACGTAAATTGTTTTATACAAATTAAGTTAACGAATTTTGTTTTATTTTTCACGTATGAAATAATTTATTTATTTATTTATTTTTTTGCTTTAACACTTCCATTTCGTCGGCATAGATTTTATTTTTTTTTAATAAAAAAAAGGTTTCATGCTTTTGGAGAAAATTTTACGTTGTATGTCGGTTTGTCTATCAAAAAGTGCTCCGCATCAGGAAAGCTTAACTAACATCTCAGTTCTCTTGATAGTCCATTTTCCTAGGAAAATCTTTAAAATAAAAGTGATAAGTGTATATATGTGTGTGTGTGTGTGTGTGTGTGTGTTTGGTTAAAATAACCGGAAATAAAGAAAACTGTTAGGGCCATTTTTAAAGAAAAAATAATTGGTGATAACTAAACGAAATAACAATTTAGAAGAGATAAGCTCCCCCGGAACCTCCCAAAATTGAGTTTCCAGCCAAAAAAAAAGTTTCTAAATAGAGTTGATGATATAACAAGTTTTTAAAGGAAATAAGATTTTACTGAACGGATTCATTGTTGAGAAAAATTGGGGTTCGAGGGAGAAAATTCAGTAAAGTGGATCGATTTTGAGCAAAACTTTATTTTGATTGGGTTCCTTGGTAGAATGTAAAAATTCAAATATAAGTTTGAAACAAATAAAATTATTCTCTTTGAGACACGCCTATCCAGAAAAAAACAAGCAAACCAATTTCCAAGTAAACATATTTTATGCTCAAAGAACCTCAAATTATGTATGTATATTGTATGTGTGTATGTAAAATACGGATATATGTAAACATCATATATCAAAAATGAAAACTCACAGGAAGTTTACTTTTTCAAAAATTCTATTTGAGTAAGAAATCGGAAAGTAAGGTTTCAGTCAAAACTTCTTTCAACCGAAGTACCAACACACTTTACTCACTGGATTTCTCAGGCCCCCCCCCATTTAAACTATATATTAAACTTATAAACTGTAGATCTACCATTTTTATTTGAACTTATTTTCTGGGAATATTCGATTTTAGGCAGGTGTAGGGGAGAGATACCCTTCCCTCCAAAGTGATATTTCAAAATATATATACGTATAATACGGCCTGATTATAAAGAAAATTCTGTTAACCGGAAGTGTAACTTTACTGAGTAGTTTTCAGTTCCTTTTTTTGCGATGTTCTAGAGAATGCTTCGGCAACAATATTCTGTTAATGGTTACATTAACTAGACTTCACATAGCCTGATAACTTTTACTTAAAACATTTTGATTTTCAATCTTTATTTTTTAACGATGTTTCTGTGGTTAACTATGACGTTACTTTTTCTTCTCACAAAGCGAATTTTCTTTTTGGCATTTCATAATAATTTAGAGTTTAATTAATACAAATTATAAAAATTTTGATAATGGCAGTAAGAGAAAGTGGTTGTAAAGTTTCCACAATACATTAGACACAGATATTTTTGTTTACTTCAAATACTAATTAGAAAACTTTCTGTACTATTTAGCAATCTGTCAACATTGATGACCTCCACAATTTTCATCGAATGAAACTAAAAATAAAAATAATTATATTTTATTTCCGGCTTTGGCAAGTTTTAATATTCTTCTATTTTGCGATTCTATAATATTATGCAATGAGTTCGTGCCAATAGAAATGAAAATGGTGTACAAAATAAACAAAAAAACAAAAAACAAAAGAAGATTATGTTACGTTTCGTTAATCATTCCGGGGAGTTCCCTTTAAATTAACATTCTAGTATAAAGTTTTATAAATAACTACCTTACTAGTTACTATGTTTTCTTTGGGGCGTTACTAAACATAATTTTTGTTTATAAGAATGTAACAATTATTAAAATCTATGATGAAGTTGTAATTTTTATCTGTAACGAGTAATTAGGTTTATTTTAATCCATGAAGATTTAATTAATTAATTTATTTGCAATAAACTTAGCATAACCTAACGCAGCGTTATTAGCGCAAGTTGACATGGTTAGAGAAACAGCCAATTTGCTGGCGATTTGGAACCGATGAATACAAATGGCCAACGCTACTATAAACAAGGGAAAGTTACGTCAGGGTGGGATGGCTGGGACAGAAGTGACTAGGCAATAAAAAATTCGGATCATTAGCTAGATTGCTAAAGAAATTTTAGGAATCGGTTTATGGTTCAATAATTTGGCAGATTTTAAGGTTCTCATGAGGGGCATTACGATTTGCTCACAATGCAAGATGCGTTGAGAAGAACTTTGGAAAGGTAGTGTATGTCCTATCAAAAATCAATAATTGACAAACCAATAAATAAAACTTCAGCAGACAATAATACGAGTATTCTACAATAATACGGCTATTCTACAATAATAATATTGTCAAACTCCATAATCCACCAGTATCCTAAATTTCTACAAAACCTCCTGAAGTTAATTTCTCAATTTTCAATTAATATTAACTGTGGCAAAAAAAAAAAAAAATCTGGTGTAAAACTTGTTAATAAAATTATATATAAAATGACAAGTTTCTTTAAACATCAAATTTGACCTATTTGTAGTAATAACATAAATACAGAGTTGGTAGGGGACAAGTACCTACCTACTAACCTTGGCAGGTAGAGAAATGATTATTTGGACCTTGTGTCGGGAGGGGTTTCTAAACCTTTTTTCCTCATCCTTTTCCTTTTCCCTTATGTAGTTACACATAAGTGTCCTGCGAGACTATTCCTCAATTCCTCAGGTAACGGATCAATATTAATAAATGGCTAATCCATCGGGTTTGAGATCAATAACTTTGTATCTCTAGTAGATACGAAATACTGCACTCCGCTACGGTTCTGCAAGCGCGGTACGGGGTGCAAGCGCTACGGTTCTGTTTTGAGCAATGACTCCAATGTCCATGATATGAGTTGAGCGTGACGAGACTCACAATCTAAATATTACCCCGGTGTCAGCCCGTGGCTGGAAGTGCATTTGCTGGGAGTGCGTAGTTCACCAGAGCCTGTCAGAGTGACTTCTAGTAGTCGGGTGGACTACGTATGTGTTGGCCTCGCTCGCTGGTTGAGCGTACCACAACCTACCCTTCAATGGGCCAAGCGGCGAATGTGCCGCGATTAGGTCTCGCATCCGAACTAATTGGCCTAGTGACCTCCGTCTCTTTTAAAACTAAATCTTTCTCTCGGGAAGGGGGGGACTGATTGTTGTACTTACGGGGCTAGTTCCTTCAGTTCGTGTTTATCATTCCTCAACAAGTCTCACCCATGCCTTGATAGGTACTTTTCCCCCTCATTTAATGCGAAAACAAATGAATAAAAATTTGAAATGTAAAGAAAGTTTGTCAGTTTATACATAACTGCTCTTACAGTATAAACAGTATACATCAGTAAGAGAAAGTTGTGTGAGTGTTTCACAACAGATACTTTTTCATATTTAGAGGACAACAAAATATGTATTAAAGATGGATATTCAACTTTACACGATTGCTTTATAAACTTTACACGATTGCAATATACTTCCTCTTACCAAGGGAAGTGAGAGAAAGTTCAAATCTGCTGTCCGAAACACTCATACAATTCTCAGCTACTGCAGTTAATGCCAAGGTATAAAATTGACGACAAATTTCCATTAGCTTGGAATTCTCGCTTGAAGTATAGTTACAGCCCAACTTAAACATAGTACAGAAATATTGGTTGTTAGACAAAGCTGGCAGCATATTAATATTGTATTTAGTAGACCATCATTAAAAGGATTTTCGCAATAGTATTTTGAGAAATCTGCTTTTCCAGAACGTGGCGCTTTAATAAGAGTTATGGTCGGATATTATAGGCGCAGGAAACGTGCGAGCTGTTTGGATCTGGCAGAAAGTGGTCATTGCGTGTTTAGTTTGACTCAAGAAGGGACACCCGCTCCATGTCTGCTGCTATTTGTTAGGGCCGGCTGGAGCGACATTCATTCAATAGGCAGTTTTGAATCGCCCGCCTCTGAGGCTATACGAAGAGCCTCTGTGAGGCCTAGTTTTAAACAGCAGACAAAGGTGTGTGTGTGTGTTTGTGTGTGTGTATCGAATATGAAGTTTGAAGAAAATCGCTAAAAACTGAAGAAAAAAACATTCAGTAAAGTCGGACTTTAGGTCAAGGGATTTGGACTGATACCTTCATTGCTGGGACCTAAAAGGAATATCAAGTTTCAGCCGGCGGGGGGATAGTTGGGTGGGTGAGGGAATTCATAATAGATCCATTGGGATCGCACTGCCCCCTTTCTCTATTCTATTCTAGACCAATTCTCAAGGTTTGTTCGACCATTTTTTTTTCTTCCAAGTAAAGTGCAAAATAACAGGTAATAAATACATACTTAAGTTAATACACTCCAATTTTTTTTAAGGTTCGCTAAATTAACATTTTTATTATATTTGACATTTATCATAATTTTAAATCTAGTAACAGTTTGCAATACCCCCCTCCCGCCACTTGCTTTAAATTATGTTTATCCCTGAACTTTTTTTTTTACCATAAAAAAAAATGATAAATAATAATCACATGTCTTAAAAATTAACCAGCTGATTGACGTAATGTTTTTTTAAATCAGCTGATTTAATAAAATATCTGTGCCAGCATTATCTAATAGGTTGAATGCATTTTAATTAATTTTCGTTTTCTTCGTAATTGTTTTTTTGTGTACTTTTTTAAACAGCATTTTTCTTACTTTCTCTTAGTGCCATAAGAAAAAATATTGTGATCCTGCCATTACGCATTTGTGATTCCTCCTGATGACCTTAAAATCGAAAAAATTCAAGAAAGTTCAAGCTTGATATTTCATCACCATATTTGATAATCGAAGATTTGGATCAAAATATATCGACCGGAAGTGCTATTTTACTGTTGTTTTTTTTTACAGTTTTCCGCGATTTTCTTTTAACTTCCGCTTGACCTCCAAAGTAACAATTTGTAGATCTAGCATCTACATAATGTTCACATACATTACAAACATCGCTAGAATACCAAATTTGAAGAAAATTGTTTAACCGGAAGTGCGACTTTACTTAATTGGTGTTTGAGTTTATTGGAATTTTCTCTAGAGTGACTGCTATAACTTCCTTTAAATTAGGGAATGCTAACTCCAAAAACTGTTAACGAATCATTTTTTTTTTCGGAAAAATGGATTTTTACGAGTTTTGAGGAATGAGTGAAATTTCAAATTTAAAAAAGTATGTCAACTAATTATTGCAGACAGAAAAATTCGAGTGAGAGTGTTTCACACTAAATTTTATATTTTTTCTTGATTTCAAAATATCAACTTAAGGTACAAGTTTTGCCAGATACTCGCAAGACTTTCTCGTACGCAATTATTTCTATTCTAATCGACAACTTTACTTCAAGCCTGTCTGTTTTACTAAACGTACAGTTACCTTGCATTAAATAAAAATTTTGGAGATGTGTATTGTACTAGTTGGTTTCTGAGAGCAGAGAATTTATCGGAATGTGATTACATTGTATCTGAAAAACATTTGAGTTTCCGGGTTGAGACCGCGTCATTTCGCTCTTATTGCAATCAGTCTCTACAGAGTCGTTACACTGAAAAGCTAATGGTGCAATCGGAAACTAAAGTGTTTTTCATGAAAATGGCCGCGGAAACCTAAAAGAACATAATATAAAAAAAATCTGGTGTGAAACACTCACACAACTTTCTCTTACTTAGTCCTCAAAATTATAATTGACAAATTTTATAGTTAGTGTACCAAATTTTATTGAAATTCGTCAAAAATTGAAAAAACAGTTCAGTAAAGTGCACTTCTGGTTTACTAATTTTCTAAAAACTCGGAATTTTGGCCATCTATTTATTTCTAATAATTTCGTTTGGATGATAGAATTGTATAATCAAGTATGACAGCAATTTAGAGAAAGCTGTAACCCCACCCCTCCCCTAAAAGTGCCTTAAATAAATTTTTCCAGAGAAATGTTTTAAATAAGAGATGTAGATCTTTGCAAGTTTAGTTTATATACGAAGTTTCAAAACATCGTCGGAGCCATTTTTGAGAAAATCGCGAACATCATTTACTAAATTGGTAATGTAAACGCACTTCCTGTTATCCGATTTTTTTGAAACTCGGAATTTCAACAACATACTCAATTCTAATTAACATTATTTAGATGATAAAATAGTTTAATAAACTGAAATAGCACTTTATATGAAAACCTAACCCCACCCCAACCCCATAGCACCCTTAAATGAATTTCCCCAGAGAAACATTTCAAATAAAACTTGTAGCTCTTTGTATGTGTAGTTGATAAACCAAGTGTGAAGAAAATTGTCGGAGGCATTTTTGAGAAAGACGCAAAAAAAAGTAAAAAAAGTCATCAAGTAAAGTGGTACTTCCGGTTGAGGAATTTTGACAGATGACTCACTGTCAGATGCCATGGTGATACCTATACGGTATATCAAGTTTCAACTTTCTACGGTTTTCTTGAACCTTTTTTTATAAACTAAACATACAAAGATCTACAACTTTTATTTAAAACATTTCTCTGGGAAAATTCATTTAAGAGCACTTTTGGAGGAAGGGGGGGTTATGTTTTTCTCTGAAATGCTATAGTTGATTATACAATTCTATCGTCTAAACAGTATTAATTAGAACTAAAAAGATGGCCAAAATTTCGATTTTCAAGAAAATTAGTAAACCGGAAGTGCGTTTTTAATGGACAGTTTTTTCAGTTTCCGCGAATTTCATTAAATTTGGTGCAATAACTATAAAATTTGTCAATTATAATTTTGAGAACTAGAGTAAGAAAAAGTTGCGTGAGTGTTTCACACCAGATTTTTTTTTTTAATGAAGATTCCAATATTTCCTGTTATATTATAAGCGGAAGTAAAATTGTGGCATAATCATACTACTGCTTCCTCTTGCAACACTAAAGTTGCAAGTAAATTATGTTTTAGTTACGTACTTGTATGAGGAATATAAATAAATTAGAGTAAGATATAGCCGATTGAAATATCATACACGCTGAAAAATAAAAGATCGATAGTAAATGATAGTTCTTATCGTATGTATTATACGGATTGTATATTCCAAGAAGATTATTTGTTCTGATTTTTTTTCTTTTTATTTCAAACAATAGAGTAGAAATAGAATTCTGTAAGATATGATCTCAATATAAACCTCTCCACATTATGTACATAAAGAAGGCGAGCACGTATCTAAAGATGGAAGAAATTTTAGAATATAAGAACGGAACCTGATGTAAGTTAACAAGCAACTAGGCAGTTGTTACCATAACACAGCGCAATCTTTTAGCGTTAATGTTGATTTAACTAATAACCAGTTTTTGTACAAAACGAGAATTATTTGGCAAGCTATACTTACTTTCACATATCTGCTTTAAAATTCACTTTTATTTTAATTTAAATTTGTTCATATGCTCCTATTTCTGTTATAGATTTTCAATTTAATTGAATTAGAAAAAATATATATTCATTTATTTCAGTTTAAATAAAAATAATGATTTATAAACCGTTTACTTTCTCTTTTTACTGCGTGAAGTAAAGTACTTTCTCTTATTAAATCTCATACTTTCGAAATTGAGTTTTCTCCGGAAAAATTCAAACATCTATTCTGTAAAGTCGCATTTCCTTACAGGTGACAAGAGGAAAGCCTAAAATTACTGTTCCTCCCAGAACCCCCCCTAAAGAAAAGCACAATTCCCGGGAAAATGTTTCAGTTAAAAGTGTTAAATATTTACGGGCGTTGATAGTACATGAAGTTCAAAGAAAATTGTTGGAGCCGTTTTGTTTTTGTAAAAATCGCTACAAAATGTATAAAGTCGCATTTCCGTTAGTTGTATTTCAGCCAAAACTTTCATGTCAGATGCACTAGTAGAACATTTTTTTTCGTTCTCAGGCGACCTCTAACATGCATTTCCCGTGCAAAGTCAATTTCAAAAATTTGACACGATCGCAATACTTCCTCTCTTACCAGGAGGATGAGAAAGTAAAAATGATTTGAAAAGCTCCGATAAAGATCGGAGGCTATGGATTTTCGATCTAAATAAGTCAACCGGAAGTAAAACATTTTTTGTTTTAAACATTGTACTAAAATTTCTTTTTTTTTCGGTGATCGATAAAATTGTCTTGCTGCCTAGTTTGTCCTCAATGAAGTCAAATTTAGTTACCTCCTCTGTAGGTAGCTATATGTGTGTATGTTCTACAACTTGTTTGTTAAAAAATTATAAACTACCTATTAATTAGCAACTGATTTATTACAAAATTTTTAGTAGATATTACATTAGAGAACAATATAGTTGCTTATAATAAAAATTTCGCACAGAATCAGTTGTGTAAAAAGGAA
Source organism: Triatoma infestans (assembly GCA_011037195.1). Taxonomy (NCBI): domain Eukaryota; kingdom Metazoa; phylum Arthropoda; class Insecta; order Hemiptera; family Reduviidae; genus Triatoma; species Triatoma infestans. Next base: position 70,123 of record JAAEAF010005551.1, read on the forward strand.
AGTAGGTAAATAGTTTGCACATAAAAATGGCCATCGATAGAAACTGGATTAAATATAATACTAATTATATTTAATTAATAGCTGTTTTTTGTCAGCTGATATAATAATAATATTGGAGCATATTATAATGTATTTTATGTAAAACGAGCTTGTCGAATGGATTGCCTGTGAGAAAAATTGTAGTTTCTCAAACTGAGGTAAAAAGAACTATTAAGATCGTGCCACATTTTCAAAATTACGTTTCCTTGAAACAAAAGCGGATAGGTCTCTGCACCTATGGTTGGTATACCCAGTTCTAAAAAACTCGTCGATGTTTTTAATGGAGAAAAGCGCAGAAAGCTGAACAAATACGATTCAGTAAATCACACTTCCGGTCAACCTACTTTCTTCAAACTTACAATTTTATATATTTACAATATTATATGGATGACAGAATCGTATAATAATTTTAAAATAGTACTTTAGAGGAAAGCATAACCCCACTATTCCCCCAAAACCCTCCTTAAATAAATTTCCCCGGAAAAGTGTTTCAAATAAATGTGTAGCTCTTTGTATATGTAGTTAATGTAATCTAAGTTTAAAGAAAATCGCAACAAATTGTGAAAATCCAGTCAATAAAGTGGTACTTCCGGTTGGTCAATTTTGGCCGAAACTTTATTGTCAGGTCCCCTGGCGGAATTTAAACGAAATATCAAATTTGGGCTTTCTGCAATTTTCCGTAGACTACATCCTCTTACGCAGTAAAAAACAGACGAAATAAAATAATATTTCTATTTCTCTTAAGATTCGTGCGGCACAGGTTACTATTTTTCGGGCTACCAATAAAATTGTGTCCAATTATGTAAATTCAACTTGATTTAAAATAAAAAGAAATCATATTTTATCATTTATTTTAAACAATATGTTACTTAAATATATTTTTAGTAATACCAAATTCCAGAGGAGTAAAAATTTAATATCTTTAAGCACACTGCAGCGCTACTTATCGATATTAATGTTTACATAACTGGCAGTTAAAACATGATTATGTGCGCAGTGATATCATTAAAAAGTCGCCCACTGGGAACTTGAGAAACATCCACAAAACTGGATTCTGTTTAACTTTGATGGACGCATGAACTTGACCTTTCGTTCATCACTAACCAGAATATTGTCCAGTACACACTCTTCCTGGTATATAATGTATTTGATAATAGTCCTGAACTTATTTATGTTGAAATGTGGAGGGGTCCGCAATGCTGGATAACATTTGGTAATTATTTATGCTTTTTTTTTTTTATTATTTGCCTTGTGTTTGTGGGGGTTTGTAAAACAATGAATTTAATGGAACAGGATCCTTAATTCGGTTGTTTTTAGAGTGTGAAGAAAAAAATTTAGCAAATGAATCTTGGGGGATGACTCATTCTTGTGGTGAATCTAAAAGATAGATCAAGCAACGGCGGAAATGTTGTACTCCTCCAACTATAGTCAATGAGGAACTTCTTCCTCCAACGGCATTTTCCTTCTAGTCTGAAGAAACCAAGTCAAATAGGAATCTCAGGAAATACTGAAGTGGATAGTATCTCTCTGTCTAGCTTCCATGAATGGACGGCTAGACAGCATTCATCTCCTTATGGATAAGCTGAGTAAATTATTGACAATCTAAAATAGTCAGCTACTGTGTCCTTTCTCGGAGAGTTCACATAGGGGACAAATGGATGGGCTTTTACTGGACATTGTGGCTTAATTACCCTATCATGGTATTCTCCAAGGTACACTCCTATGTGAAATATTTGGAGGTTTGGCTTGATTATAAAAGTGAACAGGGACTTTGGTGCTCTGGACAAGATCGTCTTCTATCACACTGTCTTCTAGCCAAACTCTATTTTGTTTCAGTAATCTTACGATGAATTTTGTGTTTGAGTGTGAAACTTTGTTACACTGGTCTGTGGTCTTTCAGGCCGAAATTGTGGCGTTACAATTCTGCGCTAAGGAGATTATAAGGCAAGGGTTAGTGGGTAGAAGAGTGGCTGTATACTCCGATAGTCAGGAAGCCCTGAAGGCACTTTCCTGTCTTCCTGTGGGACCGCCTATCTGCTTATTCCGCCTAACTAGGTGGGTGCTCGGAATAAGCTGACACTCGCCTGGGTGCCGGGTCATGCGGGGTTCCTTGGCAACGAAAGGGCGGATGCTCTGGCGCGGGAGGGCTCGAAGCCTTCTGCGAGTTGTCCAGGAGCCTCGTACACGCTTCTAACAAAGAGTGGATAGAAGATCAGCGTCTGCAAAGGTGGGAATGTACGCCAGGGCAGAGGCAGGCTAAACTCTTCATTAAGAGACATTTGCCTAAATTTACCAAGGACCTACTTAGCCATAGCCGGAGCGATATAAGGCTAATAGTGGGTTTACTAAGGGGCTCTGTAGGCTGAATAAGCATATGCACCATTTATTACTTGCAGACAACGCATATGTGTTTCTGCAGGACGAGGAGGAAACCCCCGGTGCACATCCTCTGTGAGTATGCCGGACTGGCAAGAACAAGGTTTCTTCAACTGGGGACTAGTAATCTCGAAGCCACGAGCTTCATGACGGAGCCACATTCAGCTTTTGCTAGGCCTGATTAAGAGAACAAAGCTGAAGGATGTGCTATAAACCCAAGGGATTCACAATAGACTTCTCAATGAAGGTCGCAGTGGAATGAGGCGTGGCGCTCCCCAGTCTAATCTACACTGGTCTCCTGGTATTACGAATGTCTTAAATTTTCAAAATTTGCTTACCGGAAATTCATATTTTATGTTCCCTGAAGAAGAAAAAAAGGTATAAAAAGATGGATGGTTGTAAGAGAAAGAAATGAGTTGGGTTGTAAGAGAAATTCTCAAAAATGAAACAAAGATCCGGTGTGAGTGTTTACACGACTCTCTCTTACTGCCATCAATACAGTTATGTATAAAAAAATGACGAATTTTCTTTAAACATCAAATTTTGCTCATTTGTCCTAAAATAAATACAGACTTGGTGGGGAGGGGTAACCAAGGTACCCCCACCTACTAACCGTCGCAGGTAGGGAAGTAAGGAGCGCGCCATTTACGTAAAACCAAACCCCATGTATTTGAAATTTAACGCCACGAATTCTGCAAAACTATCTGAAATCTATTTTTTGGGGGGATGTTCAAATATAAGTTATAGGTTTATATCCAGTGAGCATTCCAAGTTCAAAGAAAATCGTTATAGTCGTTTGCTACATATAATAAAAAAATAAATTAAAATCCTATTCTGTAAAGTAGTATTTCCGGTTAACTACGTTTCCTTCAAATACCAAGTTTGAGCTTCCTGCAACTTTTTGAGATAGATTGTTTTTAACTGAATACATACGGACTGAATAATTTTTTTTCGTACTCAGAGGACCTCAAAATATGTATTTCCAATGAAGTATTTTCAGAGTATGTATGAATCTCAAAGTATGAATCTCCATTTCGAAAATCTGGCACGACCGCTAAACTAAAAACGCAAGAAACTGAAATACCTGATATTTCGTTAAATTACCACCTTCAATTTTCTGCAACTCTCCATCAAAATCCGTAAACAGGAAGTGCAACTTATTTGAATTTTTCTTTTTCCAGTTTTTTGCACGATATTCTCGGCAACGCTTGAATGAAATTCTTTATAAACAATCACATTAAACACATTCAGCAAGTTCTATCATTTTTCATTTAAAATATTTTTCTAAGAATTGATTTTTGAAAGTTCCCTGGGGGGGCGGGGTATCTGCAACATTAAGCTTTCTTCTAAAGCGGCCTCTACACGGTCAATAATATTGTCAACATCAGTATTGACAATATAAGCATCAATACTCGTGTTAACCAATCACAATACTTCACTACCTTACACGATCAATATTATTGTCAATTTTTTCACCTTACATGGTCAATATTATTGTCAATACTCTGAAGCCGTGTAGAGGCCGCTTAAAAGTGTCTTTTCGGTGACGTATACTGTTTTTCCATTTACATAATAATCGATTAATCAGAAGTACAAATTTAGTGGTAATAGGATTTTGAGTTTTCGAATTTTTAAGAAAGTTAATGAGGAATAATATCATGCACACATGATAAAGCTGTTATATATATATATATATATATATATATATATGTTTAGAATAACTATGCAAGCTGCATTAAATTATAACTCTGAAACATCGTATTTCAAAATTTGATTTTACATTTGTCAGTGTACAGATTTGTTCCTCACAAGCCGTTCACTAATTTCCTAAAAATAGATCTGATCATATGAAAAATATATTTTTTGTTTTTAATTTTATTTTGCTCTTAAATCATAATCATTTACATTTACTTTCAAGGAGAAAAAAATCTACCATAAACTGGAATTTCTTTCAGTTTTATTTTGTTTTTCTTTTAATAGAGTTTTCTTGTTTCTTTTCAATATGTTTCTATTTAATAAGATTGTAGTTTACGATCATATTCAATTTATTTTATAACATAATAACCAGCTGTTAAAAAAAACAAAAAAATGAAAGGTTACATCAGCTGATCGACTGGTTTTATCTGGAATGTAATGATTTATTAAGCCACTTAAGTAAAAAACTACAAAACAAGAAAAAGAAAACAAATACGTGAGAAAAAATTGCAAAAAAAAATCCTTTAACAAAAAGAAACTTTGATTCAGACTCACATTAATAGCAGTTATAAATTTTTGCTAGCGTTGATCCAAAACTATTATTTCTACTCTTATAATAATGGAGTGTTCCAATATCGATACGTTAGTTGTTATAAAAATGGAATCGTGATATATTCGTCCTTTAAAAAGGTGACTAACCCTCCGCGGTGCGCAGTATAGTGGTCTCTGGTGGCCAGTAGTGGAACTAACTTAACTAGTTCGTTTCTCTTACTGGCTTAAGACAAGAGTATTACGTGTGAAAATTTTCGAACCGCAGGTTTCATTGGGAATACGTGTTTTAAGGTCCTCTGAGTATGAAGAAGTGTTTTTTGTTTTTGTTTTATAGGAATTTCAGATGCTCAAACATGATATTCTATTAACGTATTATGAAACGCGTTCCAAATACAATCGGTTACCTGGAAGTACTATGATACTTGATCTGATTTTCCGTATCTTTTTTTTTCTCGAATAAGGCTCCATCGATTTTTCTTCCATCTAATGCACACACATAAACAAATCGATTACTTTTATTAAAAAATTTATTCTACGGATTTTTTTGGGAAAACTGCTTCATCGTATAAAGAAGGGGAAGGAAACACCATCTGGTCATGGAGTTAGGGAATCTATACATTTCATAAGTTATTATTATCTACACTTTTAGAAAGTTTCGTTTTTAACGGGTTGGCGAACCCTAAACGGAATATTAAGATTAAGCTTCCTACAATTTTTCATATATCCAAGCCATATTTTCGTATTCAAAAAACCTGAGGCTGGTACCATTTTCGAGAAAATCTGAAAATATATTAAGAAAAGTGATACTTCCTGTTGAGGAATATTGACAGATGGACTTACTGTCGGATCCCATGGTGATACCTAAACGGAATATAAGTTGAACTTTCTGCGATTTTTAGTTTTTGAGCTATGCTGTTTACATACATACACACAGACCATTTTCTAAAAAACACTTTTTTGGACTCAGGGGACCTGAATAGTTTAATAAGAATAGCCTAAACCAAAGTTTCTTTCTGTTAAAGGATTTTTTTTGCAATTATTTCCAAACCTAATCAAACCCGTTCATTCCCCTTCCTCTTATTTTTGAAAAACTTCTTCTAGCCAGCCTCCATACTCTATTAGCTCCATTCAATATTATTCCTGATCACCAATTCGGTTTCCGCAGTTATCACTCTAACATTCACCAGGCACACAGAGTTGTAGATACCATCGCTACCTCCCTTGAGCGGAAGCAATACTGCTCGGGAGCCTTCCTGGACATCTCTCAAGCGTTTGATCAGGTATGGCACCCGGGTTTATTGTGAAACTTAAGAGCATCCTTCCTTCCACTTATTATCTCATCCTCAAATCATATCTTGCCGATCGCCATTTCATGGCTGTCCAAGAATCCTCATTTTCTCTGATGTTTCCTATTCACGCTGGCGTTCCACTGCTCGATCCCCTTCTTCACACAGTATATACTGCTGACCTCCCACTACATTCTGATACTGTCAACTTCACCTTCGTCGACGATACGGCCATCCTATCCCCTCATAATAATCCCGTCATGTCAGCTAGACATCTTCAATCCCATCTCAACATCCTTGAACGCTGCTCCGAAAGTGGAGAATAAAGGTGAATCAACTCAAATCTAATTACATAGTCTTCACATTAAATCGAAAAACCTTTCCTCCTATATATTTCAACCACATTCTTACCTCAGGTCACAAAAGTTCGTTACTTTGGTCTCAATCTTGACAAACGACTAACCTGGAATCCCCATACCCGATTACAAAGAACTGAACTGAATAACAGAGACTAACGTTCGAAACTTACATTACATAACAAACGACAACTATATTACTCTCTATTAGTCCCTATTTGGACTTACGGAATCGAACTATATGGGACAGCCAGACATTCAAACCTTTACCGCATTCAGTGCCTACAGTCTAAAATCCTTCGCACTATATTCAATGCTCCCTTCTACGTTTCCAATCACACCATCCATAACGACCTAAAAATTCCCTTCGTTTCTGCAATAGCCAAGTCCCGATATCTAAAGTTCCATTCCCAACTATCCTCTCATTCAAATCCACTTATCCAAGCGCTCTCAACCACAACTCTCCCCTCTAACCCATTGCGGCGACTGAAGCGTCGATGGCCTCATGATCATCTACTTACACAATCGGCTGCCTTAGGACAGTTGTGAGACTCCATTCTTAATGGTTTGTTACGGCTGCCATCGCTGGATGACAGTCGTTCACGTAGATCAGGTCGTGTGCCGCGGCCTTCAGCCAATGCACACATAATTCGCACATTATCTATTTTACTTGTTGCATGTAAATTGTGCAGTTGTAAAAATCAATAAAAAGGTTTAAAAAAAAAAAGGAGGACCTCAAAACATGTATTTCCGTTGGAAAATCGATATCGAAAATTTGACCCTATTACAATACTTCCTCTTATTAATGAGTAAGAGAAAGTAATAAAAGTGTGTGCAATTATGAAATAGCATGAAAATATGAGAGATGATGACTGGGTGAAAGAGTGAGAGGATAGGTGGTTTGGTTTTATTCGGCCGATATATACCGTAGATTGCCGACAAATAACGAAGATACTTGATACTATTACTTCATTACATCATCATAAATAACTCATATAATCAAGTCATAATTTCTTTTGAACTCACAGACGTTGTTTGTTTTCATTGTTGTTTTCTAAAGATATTTAAACTAAAATGTATATAGTCGATGTGGTATCATAAAATATCGAAAGAATTACTAATCATTTGATAAAGTGGCTGGCATTATAAAATTCCTATATATGATATTTTCTAAGAACAATATTGCATAATTTATAATTTATTATACCACAAGGTCAAGATCACTAACAAACCTTTCAGGTTCACTTCTGTCATGCGTGTTACAATTTTACTACGATTTTTGTAATACCATAAAATACCATATATATAAATTAAATTTTAAAAAATCTGAATAAGAAATATATATCACTACCTTCCCTTATTGCAATTGCAATTTAAGAATTTGCTTCGAAAGATTTGCACAAGTTGCTTTTTCCTAAATATGTCCTACATAGGTGTATCTTGCATTTCACTGCATTGTAAATTCGCTAGAATCCACTAGAAACCTCTTGGAAGGATGTTTCAAAAAAATAAAATGATAGACTTGAGAAAAAAAACTCAGAAATCCCGGATTGAAGTAAGTGGTAGAGGTAAAAATAAATATGGAAAAAGTAAAATCAGAATTAAAAAGGAATTTTTACGATCCGAAGGACAATAAATGACTAGATGGACCGTTCTTGTGCTCTAAAGCCCATTCATAAACATACACGTAGTAAAATATCGAATATTCCGTGATGACCTTATTTTTGTGACGAAATAAAAAACAGTACTAGATTCTCGGTTTTTTTTTTATTAATTAAAAAAGTAAATAAATAAAAAATGTAAGCACTATCAGAAATTGGCAAAACTTAAAACAAAAAAACAAAACACAAAATTTAGTATGTTTCGTGACTGTTTGAATAACGTAAACAAAATATACATCTGTCATTGATACTAATAGAAAGGTTAACTTAAATATAACCTTTCAACTTTAAACATCCGAAAAATGATTATTTAACTTGAAAAATCGATTTATCTTGGAAATTTATTACATTACTTAGTTTGGCTTAAGATGGAATAATTAATTGTAATTGTGTCAAATCAATAATATTTTTGAGCTTTGCTATTTCGATGTCCACTGGAAGTTGAAAGATATTCACACATATAGTGGATTTTAAAAAAGTGGATTTTACAGGATTTCTAGAAGAAGTTAGGTGGATGCTAGACTTTTGAAATTTAACACTGCAGATTCCTCAGCACTACCTAAAGTCAATTTTTTTTGGGAGGTGTGGAGGTTACAATTCAAAGTGAAATAGTAAAAGATTATATTTGTGCAGATAGCATTCTCAGTTTAAAGCAGAAAGGGTTTTCGAGAAAATTCCAAAAGCTCAAAGTGGGTCATATCTAAAAAGTAGTCATTGAAGCTTTTTTGAGAAAATCTGAAAAACTGAAAAGAAAAAGCCATTCAATAAAGCCGCACTACTGATAAACCAATATTCTTTAAAAATGATATTTTAACAACTTATCTGAAAAAGTTTATTTTCGGTTTACTGATTTTCTTTGAGAACCATACATTGTACCGAAGTTATACTTTACAGGGAAATGTTCACCTAATAGCACCAGAAAATCAATTTTCAGTGGAAGATACTTCAAAATGAGAGTGATATGGCTGTAGATAATACAAAGTTTTAAGAAAATCGTTGGAACCGTTTTCGAGAAAATCACAGCGCAAAATAAAATTCATTTGCATTTCCACTTGTTAGATTGTGACTAAAACTTCGTGTCAAATACGAGAGGGGGGAGACTAAACGGAATACCAAGTTTGAGCTTCTTGCGATGTTTCATTTTTGAGATATTTTGTTCACACAGTACACACTCACACAGTACACACTCACACAGTACTCACTCACATTAACTCACTCACAACAGTACACCACTCACACACAGTAACTCACTCACACAGTACTCACTCCCACAGTACACACTCACCAGTACACACCCACATACTCACACAGTACTCACTCACACAGTACTCACTCCACACAGTACACACTCACACACATACTCACACCACAGTACACACACACATCACACAGTACACACTCACACAGTACTCACTACAGTACACACTCACACAGTACTCACCACACAGTACGACTCATACACTCACAAACTCACTCACACAGTACTCACTCACACAGTACCTCACTACACAGTACACACGTCACACAGTACTCACTCACACATACACACCACACATCACACACTACACACTCACACACTCACACGTACTCACTCACACAGTACTCACTCACACAGTACTCACTCACACAGTACACACTCACACAGTACCACTCACACGTACACACATTACACCTCACACAGTACCTCACTCACACAGTACTCACTCACCGTACACACTCACACATACACTACAACACACACACAGTACACACTCACACAGTACTCACTCACCAGTACACACTCACACAGTACACACTCACACAGTACTCACACAGTACACACTCACACAGTAACTCACACAGTACACACTCAGTACTCACACTCACCAGTACACACTCACACAGTACTCACTCACACAGTACACACTCACACAGTACACACTCACACAGTACACACTCACACGAAGTACACCTCACACAGTACTCACTCACCACAGTACACACTCACACAGTACACACTCACACAGTACAGCACACGCACACAAGTACTCACACACCACACAGTACACACACTCACACAGTACTCCACTCACCAGTACACAGTACACAGTACTCTCACACAACACACACAGTACTCACTCATACAGTACACATTCACACAGTACTCATTCATACAGTACACACTCACACAGTACACATTCACACAGTACACACTCAACGCAGTGCACACTTACACAGTGCACACTCACGCAGTACACACTCACACAGTACACACTCACACAGTACACACTCACACAGTACTCACTCATACAGTACACATTCACACAGTACTCATTCATACAGTACACACTCACACAGTACACATTCACACAGTACACACTCAACGCAGTGCACACTCACACACAAACAAACAATTCATTCGCTAAAAACATTTTTATTCATCTTAAAACATGTATTTCCGATAAAAACTCAGTTTTGAAAATCTAATCGCAATACTTCTTCCCTGGAATAAGAGAAGGTAAAAAAAAAATTGAACAGTGAAGTTTGAAGAAAATCGGAAAAACTAAAAAATAAAATCCATTGCAAGAGAAAGTACAAGTTCAACTTGCGGATCGTTATTGATCGTATCATTCGTGTCGGAAGCGCAGGTAGAAGGTAAAAAGGAAATTGAGCTTCCCCAAAGTTTTTGTTTCTTTCTTTCCCTCTCCGTGTCTCCGAGAGACCTGGAGAAAATTGAGTCTTCGAAGTTTATTTATAAACTACAAACATTTAAGCACAACTGCAACATTTTAAGCTTTCCTCGAAAGGTGTTTTTAATTCAGTCCAATATACAACTCCAGTATATATTGTCTTTAATTTAGCATTGCTAAGATTATTTATTTATTTATATTTACTTAGAAATAGTATTAAATATATTGTTTTTATACAGGATTAAGAGCAATAGGGTGCGAGGAATACTACCCCAATAGTGATAGGTATGTATATATAAATGTAAACAGTGTTTTTTTTGGGATGAATGTATTTATTATAATGATTGTATTTATTTGTGTTTTAAAGAAGGTAGAGATCTCGTATGATATAGATGTTTTAGAA
>JAAEAF010005551.1:81431-146423 GCA_011037195.1 Triatoma infestans
GCTCCTAGGAAGAGAAAATCTAAGGGTACCTCCAAGTTTGAAAGCAAATCTATAAGGAGACAATATTACAATTTGTAAAACTTGCAATATTGAGCTTTCACTGGAGATACATGTTTTGAGGTCCTCGGAATACGTATGATATATTTTATGTCAATTGAGATTCTAGTAAAAGAATGTCGTATGAGTGTTCCGTACCAAATCTTTATTGCCTGTTCGTATTCTTTAAATTTGATTATCCCGAGTATGCTGTTGAATTTTCAATAGAAATGCATGACTCGAAGTTTTTCCCGCATAAATTTGCCAAGAAAATAATAATCTATTTATTTAAGATTTTAATAATAATAGCTATTTATGGTAAAGGCACAATAAAAATCTTAATTAATGTAATTATTCATATGATATAATCATCAAGTATTAGGAAATATTAGGCCGATGGAATTATGTAAGGAACATTAGCTCATTGTTAAATATTGTCAACTAGTCTTAAAAAGAAATATCTGTAATAATGTACGTAAACAATTTACAAGGCTTGGGAATTCCGTTGTAAACATTTACATTGTAAGAATAGTATCACACATCTTCTATTTATTTAGTATTCATTTATTTGCTCACCTTGATTGATTTGTTTGCTATTTATAGTTCCATTAATGTTACGGCTTTCCATGGAAATAGTTTATTTTGCAAATAAACAGGGGAGTGAGAAATATCTGGTGTCTAACACAGCTTTCTCTTACTGCAATTTAAATAGTTGCAATTGACTAATTTTCTTCAAACATCATTTTTATGAGATATTTTCATGCCTTTAATGTTATATGAGTGAAAGAACCTAAACTTTAATCAACTTTTTTGACAAAAACATACCTCCCCTTCCTCAAAAACATCTTAAAAGTATTTTCTCGGTTAAAAGTTTCAAACAAAAGTAATAGTTCTCTCTATAGGTATAGTTGGTATAATAAAATTTAATGAAACCTGCAGGTGTTTTTTCTTAAGAGAGAAAGTCGTAGAAAAGTGAAAAAGGAAAAAAACTGTTCAGCAAAGTTTGTTCAAACTGGGAACATATTTAATTCTCATCTCTTGTGGCGTTAAATTTGTGGTGTTACCTACAGTTGGTTCAAAAGAAGATCTCATAAGAGGAATCATCCCGTGGGGACTCTCCAGGTATATTATTCATTTATTGGTTACCTCGAAAGTTAAGGAAAGCGCCGCTTGGAGTCGCCGAGAGAGGTTGTCATAGTAAGAAACAAAGATGAAAGTTGGTGAATTAAAGGATTTAGATGGTCAGAATGGAGATTAAGTCCTTTAATAAATGGTATCTGGAAGAGGTAAGATGGCAACAGGAATTATATCAATAAGTAATTTTTATGAATAACTTGGGCGACAGACCCCTTTCTCCGGGCTACCACCATCTAGGACTCAAGCTGGCTCTAATACTCTTTATTTTTAACAGTCTCTTACACTCAACCTAGTACCTTTATCTCTTCCATTGCATACTCCTTCCATTGCATTTTTCAGATCTATCTGGTTTTCCTATTACACCTACAATATATTCACTCACTCTTCGAGGCCACCCGATGTCGTCCATTTTCAGTACATGCCCGAATCATTTTCGTTTATTGCAGATATAATACGTTCATTTTCAGAACTGCTTGCTCTCACTGCGGCAAGTGGAAGTAATGCCTTCTCATTGAAGTTTTGAAACTGAGTTTTATGTTTATTGCTCCCCTTAGCACAAATAAACTCATTTATATTAATAATTGGTATGTATATACATATCGTAGAATCATTAGTATGCGCTAGTGATATTATTAGTACGCATTCGTACGCAAATTTTCAAAATTGGTCAAAAGGGGTCATTAGCCTAATACTTCAAACCTGCCCACTAAATGGTTAGTTCCGAATCCAGCTTTCATTACTTCTTGCTTTCCATTATGGCATCAATATCTGAACATACCGGAGGTTATGAACGTCATACTATGCTTCTTTTTTGCTCATTCTGACTGGATCCACATCTTAATACATATTTTTGTCTTGCATCCGTTCTATTAATTGAACTTTGAAAAAAAAAAATAATATGTCAACCCTTCTTGATAAATCAGACTTTGAAGATTCGAAATAGATAAGAATCAAGAAAACTATTCAAGTTACCATACAAACAAACTAATCTCATATATTGACCTGCAATGAAGTCTCCAGTCATCTACTCAACATCTGAATGCATAATGTTTACTTGCGAAGGAGGGCTTCTTTAAAAAAACTACGGAGAGTTGAAGAGAGAGATTAAAAGGGAAGGATGCACTGGATCCAGGGAGTGAGAATTCCTATCTGCCGGCTATCTCTTCAGGGAGCTAGGGATAAGATGTTTAGAAACTTCGTCACTAACTTTCCCCAAGACTGAATAATAGGATAAAGAGGAAAGCATCGGATATATGAGTAAATTGGGCTAGAATATTGCAGGCAGGTCCTAGAAACAGACAGTTTCATAGCATTTTCCAGATTTATGCATTCAGGAGTTACTGGAATCCGAAGATTGTGATTGTTCGGTCAGGATGCCATCAGCGTACTCATTGATTGCCAGTTCGAAAATGATCGAGGAATGTCTCGTCAGACTTAATGGCCAGAGCGGGAGAATTAATGTAATTACCTCCTTTAGGCGCCAGGACATGTTGGCCGATAGTCTGGCAAGTTATGGTACTGTAATCTTCTTCATGAAGCTGGAATCTTACGGGATAAGTAAAACGTTTGCTCCAAGATGAGGTCAGTAATGACTGGAAGCTAAGAGATCCTTGCTCTGGACAGCTCTTTCCAGTACTGAGGCAGACTAAGATATTTCTGAAAGAGATCAGAAGCGTTCATCAGCCTGAGCAAAAAAGGACTAATTTCCTCAAGAGGTATTTTTAAACTCAAAAGGGGAACACCTGGAGAAGTTGAGACTAGAACGCGAATACGCTTGCAGTTTCCCTGGATAAGGAAGACTAAAAAACAATTTCTTGGCGGACTGCTGTCAACCAGAGAAGATTTAGATTACTAAGTAGACATCCTCCCTAGACAACTACTTAGATCAGGAAATTTCTTTGAAACATAGTTCTGGAAGAGGTGCCTTTAAGCTCAAAAAATGTTTTCCCAGGTACCAGTAATGGGATACAGTATCTTTCGAGTTCGCATATATCCTCTCAAAGAATAAATGTTTAATTGTTAAATTAGCTGATTGTTTCAAAGAACCTCAGCCAGTGAATCTGCTTGAAAAAAGTTGTGCTATGTGGATATTATTCATGGAAACCTTTTTTTTAATTTCAAATTTCAAAAGTAGCCAAAGTTAGGTTTAAAAAACTACTGTGCAAATATGTTATTTATTTATTTTTCTTACAATGTACAATGCGTAATTTTTTTTAATTTTGGTAATTATGAACGTTTACATCAATTTCTTCATGGTTAATTGTTCATTTTATTTAATTAAAGAGAAAACACATCTCCTGCTCACTGAGTGTCCTGAAGAATGATGGCACTTCGGATTGTTGACACTAGTTAAATTATTTTCCCCAACCTCCCCTGTATCTTCTATAATTGTTATAGCCTCTATAATAATTTCCGCCCCCTCTATATCTATAACCCCCGCCCCCTCTATTCCAATTGTTATATCGCCTGCCGCCGCCTCCTCCCCATCTGTCTGCTTGGACAGCCGCCAACAGCGCTAGCAACAATAGAAATATTGCCTACAAAAAAAAAATTATATTATTGAATTACATTGTAAGAAAGAGAAATAATCAAATTTAAAAAAATAAAATAAAAAGAAAACAAATTTGGTGTGCGCCATTTATACAACTTTCTCATTACTGCATTCTCATCAAACTTATTAATCCATTTTCTTCAAAATCAATAATTTCTACAAAATATTTCACTGCCCTTAAAATATGAAAGGTTATTCAGTAAGTTGGAAGACACAAAGAATTGTAAATCAAATTATATTTAAATAGGAATAAGTTGGCATCCCTGAAGTCAATTTAAAACAGCTGTTTGATCCGCTGATATATTTTTTAAAACCTCTCATTCCACGACAGTAAATAGTCCTTAAAAAAAAAAAATCTGCACTTTAGATATCCTTTTGATTGCTTAAACGGTATAAATTGAACGAATCGTCCAAGCTTGTATCAGTGAAGTGATCAATTTAAGAGTGATGATTACAGCGTGACGACTAATAAAGTTTTCAATTCTCTCGTTTAAAACTGGCATTAATGCTCATATTCAAGAAATCGACTTGTTATTTTAGCAAGACTTTTCAATTTCTCTTGATATTAAAAATAGGTAATTGAATTGTATACTACAATGAGCTCTCAAAGAAGAGAATAGAAATGAGGAGAGAGCTAAAGAGAGCTTTGTTTTTGAGAGCGCTGCTAAGACATCTGAAACTAGGACTAAGACATCTGAAAGTGCATTAGTTTGGACAGAAGCTTCGTCTAGAAGGCGATATCGTGCTTGCAGAAATTGTAGGGTGGTGGAAGAGATTCCAGCCGAATAGACAGCTTTGCTATTTTTTCGAGAGTTTGAAAAGCAACTGGATATGGGAGGGGGGGAATATATTCTCATTTTAACTGTTTCTAGGTTATGAAATTTTCGAAAGAAATAGATTATTAAAATTATATTATCTATAGATTCTTAATTTCACTCAAATGAATTAATTAACCTAATTAATTATTCTGATGACAGATGATTTCTTTGTTGGCCGTTAGTTGTATTAGAAAACAAGACTTTGTTGGCTTGTCGACCAATTCAAGGAAAAAAACAAAAAAGTAATTTTGTAATTGTTTTTTAATAATTAACAAGTTCGACGTTTCGACAAACTTTGTTTGCCTTCTTCAGGAACAATACACAAATAAAGAGAAACATTATAACACAAAAAAAAAAAAACAAAATACATAGTTGCGATTACTGTGGGACTGCTAAGTCTGTAATAATCGCACCTATGTATTTTGTTTTTGTTTTTCTTGTTTCTGTTTTGTATTATAATTTTTCTCTTTATTTGTGTATTGTTCCTGAAGAAGGCAAACAAAGTTTATCGAAACGTTGAATTTGTTAATTATTAAAAAACTATTACAAAATTACTTTTTTGGTTTTTGTTTTTGCCCTTGAACTGGTCGATAAGCCAACAAATGCTTGTTTTCATATTCTGATGACAATATATGAGAAACGAAAACAGTAAATTGGAAATGTCGTACTTCCGGTTGGCCGAAGCTTTGTGATATTTTTGACAACTGAAGAAGTGCTGTAACCAACTACTTCACTTCGTGTTAAGTATTTTTTTCTACAACCATTGAATAATGTAACGATTATTACATTAAATTTAGTGGAGAAAGTTCTACTTTCACGCATAACTGATTTAAATACTACTTTCTCTCACTAGAGTGGGAAAGTAACATTATTCAACTATAACTAGCCTGAAATCTAGCTTCAATACGCGAAAGCAAGACACTGTGGATTTGAGGTTATACGGACGGAACAGGATATAGAGAAAGGGATACTTGACTTGAATTAAAATACCTTCTCAGTATTGCAACTCCTCTTATTATTTTATATTCATATAAATTAAGAACCAATTTAATACGATTGCAGGAAAAATTTAATATTTAACATTTAACGAAGTATGTTTTACATACTCTCTGAACTCGGGTGTGTACCAAGTTCTACTTCTCTAACTTGTCAAATAAATTACTTCTTTTTGAAAAGAACTATTTAAAAAAAAAAAAACACAAACAGAAAACATATACTGTAACCTCTTTCATTCAAATTGAAAATCGGATACATTGAAAACAGGCATCACTGTAGTTACTTTCAATCTCTAGAGATTAAAAAGTTTTTGTACCTCAAAAAGTAGGGACCTCAAAAATTCTCATATTTTGTCACGTTACAGACACAAATGTTTAGTGTAATGTTTTATAAAAAAGTGAAACCAACCAAGTAATTTTTTATAAAAACTCAGTGTGTATTTTTAAAGGTGTTAATAACGCTAATTACTCGTTTAACAATTAGTAAGTAGATTAGTCGTTTATCTGATATTTACATCTAATTAATTGTTAACTTGGTGAGCAGTTTCTTAATTGGGGATTTTTTTTATTATTATTGTTATCACGTAAATGTTACAAAATCAAAATATATATATTTCTGTATGATTTAATCATTATCTTGAAAAAAACAATAAATAGAATGAAATTAAACAGGTAATTACAGACCGAAGATTCTATTATAGATTAACTACGGAAGATATTATCATTGCTTCAAGTGTATCTCCGGTCTTATATAGGTGGAGAGATAATTTAGATTATTTAGTCAAAAGAACTCAATTTACAATTCCAGTAAATCTTCTTTTTTTATTTTTATATTACAATTGACTGTATATAATGCAATCAAACGATGATTTATGATTTGAATTTACTTTTAAAAAAAAGTAATAAAAAATTTAACTATAGTGCGGGAAAGATTAGATGCGTGTTATTTTAAGATTAGTTCATACATAAAAAATGGAAGATCTTTCAGAATTGTTTCTATATTTGATAAAAATAATTTATCCAGCTCAAGGCTAAATCGTGAAAATTCAAAAAAAAAAATCTGGTGCGAAAGATTCACACGGCTTGTTCTTACTAGAATTATAATAATTCTGGCATTACATGTAAATAATGGTGGTGAGGATTTGTGCTTATTTTGGATTTATGCTAATGGTGGTGAAGATTTACCTTCTCTTGCTCTTAGTAAGAGAAAAAACTACGATCGTGTCAAATTTTTCAAATTCACTTTTTCAGCGGAAAGTGTCACATGTTTTGAGGTCTCTTGAGTTCGAAAAAAATGCTTTTTTGGCGAAAAGTCTGTCTGTGTGTATGATGAATAAAATATTTCAAAAACGAAAAATAGCAGGTAGCTCAAACTTGGTATTCACATTAGGTGCTTATTTTTTTTTTTTAAATTTTCGAGTTTTTCTCGAAAACGGCTCCACGATTTTCTTTAAAATTCATATAGTAAGTACCCACATAAATATCTTACACCTTTATTTGATACATAAAATTATTTTTTCTTTTGGTGGTTCTGGGAGAACAGTAGCATTATGATTTCCACTGAAGTACCACTTCAATATGTTTCTACCATATATTTAATATTAGACCCAGAATTAACAAATTTGATGAAAATTGGGATCCCAGAAATGCCACTTTACAGAATAGGTTTTTGAGTTTATTGGAATAAATATAGTTATATATATATATTTTCGGTTATTTCAAGAGATAAAGTTATACCTGAATTTGACAATAATGAAAGGCAGTGCCATCTGTAAGTCCCCATAGAAATAAGTTAACTTTCCCGTAAAAGCATTTTCCCCGCAAAAAATTTCAAAATAAAAATGATAGAATTATTACATTTAAACATTTAGATTTTTCAAGTTTAAAGAAAACTCTTTGGAGCTATTTTTTAGCACATTCTGACATAAACTTATTCGGAAAAATCACACTTCTGGTTATCTGATTTTCTACAAACTGCAATTGCAGCTGTTTTCTAGTGAACTAATTGAACTAGTTTAACATTGCGTTTTCGCTATATATATATATATCCCTTAGGGTTTTTTACTTAGACGATTAAAGAAATGCTGAAGCTCATTTTGAGAAAATCTAGAAAAACTTTGTTTTTTTGTTTTTTTGTTTTATTGACCATTATGATTGATACGGTGTTCGGAATATCTCTAGTTGGATCTTGCGACAATTTTTCGATTTTTAAAATGTTTTGTTCGGTGTTTAAAATGTGTGCAAGCATTCTCAAAAACATTTTTACCCTTCCCTTACACCTAGTAAAAGAAAGTAATGAGATCGTGCCCAGAGTTTCGAAATGAAGTTTTCCACCGGAAATACAGGTTTCGAAGCCTCCTGAGTAAGAAAAAGTGGTGTTTAGAAATTGGTCTGTGCGTGAGTGTGTGTGTGTGTGTATGGTCAGCATAACTCAAAAACGAAAATGGCAGAAAATGCAAACTAGATATTTAGTTAAAATGCTAGCATGGGAACCGACAATAAAGTTTCGATAAAAATCAATCAACCGGAAGTGCGACTTTACTGAACAAATTTTTCAGTTTTCATTTTTGTGATTTTTCTTTAAACTTATTAAGGCAACTACACATATAATTAGCTATAACTTTTATTTGATTCATTATTCCGGGTAACATTCAATTAAGGAAATTAAGGGTGGGGTAATGTTTTCATCTAAAGTGCTATTTCAATTTTATCATCTGAATAATATTAATTAGAAATGAATAATTTACGAAAATTCCAAGTTCGAAGAAAATCAGTGCATTTTTACTGAACAGTTTTTTTTTTTCAGTTTTCTACGACTTTCTCCATAAAAACACCAACGGATTCCATTAAATTCTATATACTTACTATGTTTACTGGCTATCACTTTTATTTGAACCTTTTCTCCGAGAAATTCATTTAAAGAAATTTTGGGATATAGGGCAGATATAACCTTTCCTCAAAGAAACCATTTCACAGATTCTCCCATTGATATAAAATGGAAGATAAATAAACATTTAGTAAAAATGATTAGATTGAAGAAAATTTATCAATTACAACTCTGAAAACTGCAGTAAGAGAAAGTCGTGTTACACCAGAATTTTTTCATGTAGAATCACTCGCTACTATAGTAAGAGAAAGTAAATAGAGATAATAATATATTAGTGATAGTGAGCTCTAAAAAGGTACCTACATAAATTTTCATGTTGCTCGTAGTTTAATTGATGAACTATGGTGACTGGATCTATATGAAAACAGCTGATTGTTACACGATCTATTCACTTATATATAGCGTTGAATGGTAGAATACAAAGGAGTTGTGGTTTATTTATAATGGAACTTATCATATTCTCCTTCTACCAACTTTGAGATGAGTAAATGTTGACCTTGATCTTGCAGTGTTTAACAAAGAAATAAAAAAAAATTATTATCCTGTAATTATTATAATAAATAAATAAAAATACAAAAAGGAAACGTGGAGGATGTTAATTAGCAGACCTTCAAGTTGCAGAGGTCATTAGGTTACATGATGTTACGATGGACACTAAAAGGAGAAGACATGGAGAACTATAGAGAAGGAAAATAGGTGCAATTCGACGTAATATCGTCAATGGTTACTTCCTTCAATTATACGGAAATCTCTACTTCACTATTTTGTATACTATGCTTCCTATATCGATTTTTTATCTATTTTTTTTTTTTAAAATATCATTTATAATACATAAGACGGTATTTTTTCATCTTTTATTTCAACTGCACGACACTAATTTCCATCTATTATACCCTAAAACATAAAAAAAAAAGTGAAGGCTAGGTTTGCATTAAATTATCTTTTATGAGGAAAAAATATGCAAAAATTCTTCAGATATTTTCGTATAAATTTCAAAACATTAGTTCTTGAAAGTTATTTTGAATTTAAATCTGATTTGATGTGAAATTCTCTTATAGTTCCTAAAAACTGTGCAAACTCTGCGAAGTCGAGCATATCTCCATAGGGTGAAGAGGATTAGCGTCTCTGCGGGCTATCCCAGCCTAACACCATCAACGAAACTTGGAGATCTATCTACCTCCAGCACTCTGCTGTACCACGGAATATGAAATTTTTTGCAGTCATATTTTTTTTCTACCTACGAACTTTCAGACTTCGTATGTGGCTATGTATCTCCAATATTCGACCAATACCAATCATTAGATATCTCTTCGTTAATATTTTTTCCAATAGTTATATCTTCCCTTCATTCCTTATCAGTAAAACTTTCCCTTCAAGAGAAGCCCGTACATTTCTAGAAGGTGGGAGGCCATAAGGGAACTAATTCGCCACAGAAAAGCTGGACTCATTGGTTCTATTAACAATTGAATTAAAGCTCTAGTATCATGCTCTAAGCGCACAACACCTACCCACATAGCCTCATTCATGGCCTTAACAGTGTACTAGCGAATGTTTATTAACAACGACAGCCAATCTCTCTCCTACAAGCTATTTCTAGCTGTAAGAGAAATCGAATAAAAGCTGACCCCTTCTGAGCGGCTTAAAGTCAGACACCAACTTTATTTTAAAGAGTAGGAATATGTCACCAAATCAGCTATGAAGGATACAGACACCATATAAGCTATATCAATCTCGATCTTGAAAGTTTCACCAAGATAGCCGCACTAGCTCACCACTATTATATCAAGCAAGAGTTATGACTAATTTTAAGAAGTGCCTGTGATTCCGGTATGGTAATTGTTGCATTAGTTAGATATTAA
This sequence comes from Triatoma infestans, assembly GCA_011037195.1. Classification (NCBI taxonomy): domain Eukaryota; kingdom Metazoa; phylum Arthropoda; class Insecta; order Hemiptera; family Reduviidae; genus Triatoma; species Triatoma infestans. The sequence continues at coordinate 91,715 of JAAEAF010005551.1, forward strand.
ATATTCCTTGACAGCTATTTTTGCAAATACCCGCAAGTGGTGCCTGATGAGTGGTTTGCGTTTCACCAGCTCGAGTATTTATTTGCAGGAGCCAAAATACATAGAATCAGAGACATTTTCCGTGGTAACCTGCTTCATTTTGTGGTCATCGACCGGTTTCGGGCGTTCGCCCATCTTCAGGATGCGTTTTTCAGACAGTGTGACAACACAGACTTACATAGAGCAAATTCAGCTTTACACACTGACTGGTGTTTTTAACTGTATTTAATTTCAATTACAATTAACTGTCAAAATAAAATATGAAATATATAAAATAAATTAAAAATTAAATTAAATAACGATTTATATATTTCATTCGATTTATTTTATATATTTCATACTTTATTTTGACTAGTTAATTGAAAGTAAATAAATCTCCCTCCAACATTAGAGTTTAAAAATTAGAACCCCACGTGTTGTTTCCATTGTAAGAAAAATTTGCCCTTTAACAACCCAAACACGTGTTTCCCACCCAGCTGATCATACCCTTTGACCTAGTTTAAGAGCTTAGTTTTAAACACAGTTAAAAACATTAGTCAGTGTGTAAAACTGAATTTGCTCTGTGCAAGTCTGCGTTGTTGAAAAACGCATCCTGAAGATGGGCGAACGCCCGAAACCGGTCGATGACCACAAAATGAAGCAGGCTACCACGGAAAATGTCTCTGATGCTTTCCAGCTCTGCGGAACCAACCACCACAACATACATAGAATCAATGGATAGAAAAGGCGGTTTTTCTTTTTTATTGGGTGAAGGGCGATTGGGTTAAAATTTTAACAATCAAATGTTGTTGTTGGTAAGATTGACTTTCGTCAAAAGAAGCGCTTCAAAGAGATTTTTTTTTACTCCTAGTAAGTGGAAGTACTGCGATTGTGCGAAATTTTTCGAAATTAAGTTTTCACCCGAAATGTATCTTTTGAGAATATCTCAAAAACGAAAAATTGCAGGAAACTCAAAGTTGGTATACCGTTTAGGTCCTACCACCCCATCAGACACGAAAATTTCGAGCAAAATCTATCAGGCGGAAGTATGACATACTAATTTTTTTTCCAGTTTTTCATGATTTTATCGAAAACGAGTGGCAACTCGTTTTTCTTTAAACTTGGTATACTAACTACATACATAAATACCTTCACTTTTATTTGAAACATTTTCTTGGGAAAACTGATTTTTTTTGAGGTACTGGTGGAACCAGTAGCGATATGCTTCCCCTAAAGTACCACTTGAATATAATATATGGTTTTACTAACTACATAATATTAATACAAATTAGAAACATTGTTAGACTTCCAAAAATGAAGGAAATCGGTTAACCGGAAGTGGGACTGCATAATACCGGCTTTAGAGATACTTGGAACTTTCTCGAAGACGACTAAAACGATTTTCTTTAAACTTGATATGCTAACATCACCAATTTCTTTCCTGCAAGCTACTTGTAATTGCAAGAGAAATCGAATAAAATCTACCTTCTGAGCGTCTTAAAGTCAGACACCAACTTTATTTTAAAGAATAGGAATGTGTCAACAAATCAGCTCTGGTAGATAAAGACACCTACTTAGTTGCTACATCAATCTCGATCTTGAAAATTAAGATAAAAATGTATTACTTCTGGTTGAAACATTTTTATCCCAAAAAATTATTTTGGATAGTTGTGCGGAATTTATGGCGTTAATTTCAAATTTTATATGTAGATAATAGTTCAGTGTTTTTAGAGCGCTCTACTGGGCCATAATATAATCATCACTTCTCTACCTGCCAAGATTAGTATAGGTCGCTACTTGCCCCCCACCACCTCTATAATTATGTCAGGATATGTAAAATTTGAGTTTAAAGAAAATTTATCACTTTATTTATATGTAATTGTATTAAGAGGCGTAAATGAAGTCGTATCTATTAACTGATATTTTGACAGACATTAGAGAAATTGTAAAGGAATGGAAATATTAAGGGTGGGGGTAAATTTAACGATTTCTTTCTCCTTTGATAAGTATGAACAGACAAATTAGTAATGGTTAAATTCTCAAATGAAGCAGATTGTTTTCAAATCTCCAAATATACATATAAAAAACAGACGGAAAACAAGCAATAAATGCATAGATATTTACTTATTCAAATCAAATTACTATTTATCAAATATAAAAAATTTATAAATAATATTTAAAAAAAATAAAAAAATTAATCACTATAAGGAAAAAGGCGAAATAATTTGTTAAACTCTCTGTTGATTATAAATGTAAATTCCTACCGTAACATCACAAAATTCCACAATCGAGATGGAAAAAAGAGATGCTAATAATTTATAGCCTTGGAACTTAATATAAGTGAAAAAAATTGCACGTATATATGAAAAATAACAAAAGAGCTATTTTATAAAGGAGATGAGAATATATTTATTTCGCTGGCATGTCGGGTTTTGTCGGGGTTTTTTTATTTTTCTTAAGAACAAAAATTACAAAGTCAGTAGGTAATTATTAGGTTATACATTGTGTATGATAATTGTTAGGAATGTGAAATTGTTCATTTTATTTATATATACTATTATAATGATGTTCCGATTGAAGTAAAGAGAGAGAGAGGCAGAGAGACCCACTAGTTTACACTGATTACTCACAAAGTATTGTATTATTTACACGTTTTACGTAGTATGCAGTATTGTAAAGTTAGAGTGGAGATTAAAAGAGAATATATTATACTGAAGTGGTACTTTAGAGGAAAGCATAACACGCTAATGTACCCCCCCAACAAATCAATTTTCCTAAGGAAAATGTTTTAAATAAAAGTAACTATTAAAGTAACAAAAGTAAACTAAAGTCAACTAAATTATGTGTGTAGGTAGTATACAAAGTTTAAAGAAAATTGTTGGAGCCGTTTTCAAGAACATAGCCAGAAATGAAAAAATGAAACATTCAGTAAAATCATGCACTTCCGGTTGATGGATTTCGCCCCGAAACCTTTTCTGTCAGATGCGGTGATTGTAGATGTAGATTGTTGTAGGGGATTATCGCACTGCGACCTGAAAGATCTGTTGTACCCTCCGGAGCCTTCTCAGTGCACTGCCGGCCTCCAAGCAGTGTTCTCTAGCTACAGACAACACTGCTTATCACCGTACAGTGAGTTGTAGAGGTTCCTAGGGAGAGAAAATCTAAAGGCAGCATGCTGGATTCGAACTCGGGACCTCCGCGTTGCTAGTCCAGCGTGCTACCACTAAGCTAATCCCTTCCTTCTCTATTGGCTTACGCCAATTAACTAGGGACGGAGACCCTAGTTTGTGTACTGTGTTTGTCCTTGTCTGTAAAGAGTGGAGTGTCTGTAGTTTAAGTGTATTGTGTACTGTTCTGACGAAGTGCATGGAGTACTGAGCTGTGGTAACCCGTGGGGTCGCTACTCCCTAAATAACTGCATGCAACAGATACCCCTAGCGGGCTTGCGGTGGTAGTAACTAAATGGGAATATCGGGTTTGAGCTTCTTGCAACTTTTTGTCTTTGAGATATTTTATTCACACTCATACAATTCACTAAAACATTTTCCTCGTACTCAAGGAACCTCAAAACTAATATTTCTGGTAAAAAGTCAGTTTTTCGAACATTTGACACCATTGCAATATTTCCTGTTCCAATCTTACCAAAATTCTATTTGACACTAGATTATTTCTGTGGCTTATATTGATTAACGCAATTATAAAGTTTCAATCAGGTTTTATGGAGCATTGTTTCTATAGATGGTAGTATAATTAATTTAATGAATTTGGTAAAATTAAAACTAATAAATGGTAGTATGATATAAGGTGTTGAAGTTTTTCATAACTTCTTTAACAAGACTGTTACTGTTTTCTAAGAAGTGTCTTAGATAGATCAGACTGTTAAATCCGAGCTCCTCCTCTCCAAGCTTTTGTCTGCTGCGCAGAATTTTATAATGGTTCCGGTGACAAACAAGGCTGCCAGGTTTCCCATACTTCCTTTTCGATTTATCTATAGGATATTATAGGAGAAACTGGGAATATTTTATAAATATCGGAGATGTGTAAACTATTCATGTTGCATTGATATTGTTTTAATAAAATGGGTGAGCTCATGGCTAATTTTGAAAAATCATATATAATAAGTTGTAAAAAAGAGGGCGCTGGGAAAATATTCGTTAAACGAAAGCAGTTCCATAATTTTCTCCAGGTCCTAAAACACTGTTCTAGTAATGTTGATAATGTTAAGCTCCCGGAGGAAATGGCATCTACCGATGAGTTCTAGATTCATTTTTTTAATTGAATCAAGTAAAATTTAAAGGAATCAAAGGATATTTACTCAATATTTTTTCCAACCGTTTTACGTGGAAGTAAGAGAAGGAAAAAGTATAATGTTTGGAAAAGCCAATTACGACTTTTCTTATTTACATTTTTATTACCTCAAGATCTATTGTATTGTTAAGAAATATGATAACATCTAAACATAGCAATTAAATTAGCATTTTCTCATCATCAACAAAAATGTAAAATTAATTGTGGCAAATTGAATGATATTCATTTGCGACTTAAGTTTACAATTAAAAAGTCATAAATAAGCTGTAACAGTGTTGATGGAAAATTTAAAAGTAAATAAGTATCAGAAAATATGAATCATTTTCAATTTGTCGAAGAAATTCTGAACTGCTTGAATGTACACACACACACACACACACACACACACATACATACATATATATATATAACACACGAACACATACATAGAAATCATTTGCTAAACATTTTTTTTCGTAATCGGAGGACTCCAAAACATGTATTCCCGGTAAGAACTCCATTTCCGATATATGGCACGATCGCAATACTTCCTCTTACTAGGAGTGAAAAAAATATATCTGGTATATTACTAGTACTTAACATTGAAAAATAAATTTAATTTTTAGAACTTTTTACAAATATTTGGAGACCCTTTCCGTTATGAAGATATTATATTTTCTAATAATGCTTATGTGTTGAGCGAATTAATAGAACTGGCTAGACAATATGGTTGTGATTAGTAAAAGTATGTCTGTTTCAGTGCTTGAGTATGAAAGGTGAGTGTATGCGATCAGGGTTAAGTATTACGGGATTGGTTGGAAGAATATCGAGTACACCATTTCATTTGTACATATATAGTATGTATATATTTTCTATGTATAGTGTAAATATATTTTAGGTCTAATACATTAGTATATAAGGGAGTACTCCAACCCACCGCATGAATGTTGGTCTGGTAGTTGGTATGAATGAATCGCGTTAGGTTTTAGAGCTAATTGTGCGAATGTATTTATTGGCGTGTTTGTATTTATTTGCGTGAATGAAATAGGCTAGATCCGTGAATGAATGTTTGAGTCACTAAGTATATAGTCAGTTCTAAAACGCATAAGCATATTTGGCTGAATGATAATATGTCAATGCCAAAAAAAAAAACAAAATTGAAAAATGTTACAGTTCCTTATATTGGAAAGTTCAAAATATATCGGTCCAATGAAAAAAACCTAATTATATAGACAGTTACACGCTCTTACTAATTAAAATGAATAATCTAAAAAGAAACTTAAATTGAATAAAAGTTAATTAATATTCAAAAGATATGACATGAATGAAAAATATCCATTGGATTACGTTATTTTGTAAAACTAATGCCTTCTGAATATAGATTTTTTGTTTCGGTTGTATATTTTTTTTTTATTTTTTGTTTATTTCAAAATTGTTCAAGGACATTATTTAACATGTTTGTTGACGTGTTCAACAAGTTTTTTTATTGATCAGTAATCACGTAGGGACATAAAATAAAGTTGCATTGTTCTGATGACGAATGCAAGCAAAGTTCTAAACTTCTAAACTGCATTGTGCATTTTCTATTCACACTCCTTCAACCGGAAGTATGACGCCACTTGATTTTCTCAAAATGGTTTCGATTTTTACTTTCTCATCTTATATCAGTACTAAGTATTCTACTCGTGTCAAATTTTCAATATCGAGTTTTCAGTGGAAAAACACGTTTTGAGGTCCTTTGAGTCCACAAAAGTGGTTTTTAGAAAATGTTCTGCGTATGTGCATGTGAGCATAGCTCAAAAATGAAAAAAATCGCAGAAACTTCAAAATTGACATTAATTCTAGGTGACAATGGGATCCGACAGGAACTGAACTGTCAAAATTCCTCATCCGGAAGTACCACTTTATTGATTGATTTTTCAGTTTTTTGCGATATTCTTGAAAAAGGTCTCAACAATTTTCTTTAAACTAATTTTGTGTACACACACACATACAAAGTGTTACAACTTTTATTTGTAATATTTCTCTGGAAAAATTATTTAAGGTTGTTTTTGAGTGCGGGGCGGGGTTGTGTTTCCCTCTAACGTGCTATTTCAATTTATTATAAAAACGATTTTATCGATAAAAACACCGACAGATTTCGTTAAATTTGTGACACTAACTATGAATACTGAAACCAATCACTTTTATTGGGTATTTTGCTCCAAGAAAGTTCATTTAAAGAAGTTCGAGAGAACGTATGCTTTTCTCAAAAAAGTAATTAAGTTTTTATTAATATTAATTTTATTAATATGAATTAAGTTTTTATTTAATAAGTAAGAAATTATTAAGTTTGGATTCTCTAATTGATGTTAAACTGAAGTCAATTAAACATTTAACAAAAATTATAAGTATGAAGAAAATTCGCTATTTAAATCTGTGTAAACTACATCGGTAAGACATGTGATTGTTTCACACCGGTTTTTTTTGTTGTAATTTTACGCATATTGCAATTGTAGGTCGGCCAGTTTTATTTAAAAACTATTTTTTGGATAAACTGTTCAATTGAAAACTAAATATGATGCTCAATAATTCTGGAATTTAAAGAAAAATCACTAGAGTGCGAATTTCCTAAACGGCTGTTTTTCCCTTTTTTCCACAATTTTTTCAATAACGACCTATCGTGTTTCTTAAAGATTTATTTATTTTTGTTTAAAACTTTAGCCGAACTAATTGGCGATGCTAGCTGCTGTTACAGCTAGCGCTTCTACCATAACCTGTTTATATGAATTAATTATTACCTTCTCTCCCAGGCATGAATAACTGTCTCGAATGTTTATTATTTTGTTGTTGTTGTATTTTCTGGCCGTCAAGCTTTATTTGCATTTGTTTGTATGTATTTCGTGAAACAGAGTAGAATTTTAGCTTTCTTCTTAAGCTTGTACCTATTGATTTATATTATAAATCAATTAATATAATTTAACCATTTGATATAATATTGATGAAGTAGGTACATGTGAAGTTAATATATTATAATTATTACACCATTCAATGAAGAACGTATATCAGGAATAATATTAAAGTAAAAGAACAGTAAGCAAGAAATGCTATCCGCCAGATAAATGGAATGCTGTGAAATTCCGGGACACCTGCATAGCAAATAAAACTTATTAACTCCACGATTGTAGGAAAGTATACTTCTGTTGGATACGAAGCTGGATTGTTTACAAATTGGATACGGCTGTAATGACTATAAGTATTACATTCTCCTTACTGGGAGTAAGAGAAATTATAAAAAAACAATAGTAGAGTTGGTAGAATCGTTCATTGTATTGTATTGTAATTGTATCGTTCATTGACACCCAGAGGGGCCGCCAAAAATACGTTACTCATAAAAGTGAATCGGTTATTATATAAACATCATTTTAAGCATTATTTCCTGGCTATTCTTACAAAACTTTCTTCGACGACTCTTTTGATGATACGAGTAGTTAAACTGAATATCAATTTTGAGATTGTTACGAGTTCTTGTTTTTGAGAGATTGCGTTCATAGATAATATATACAGACAGACAAAACTGAATATTTCTATAAAAAAAAATATTCCGTTTTGAGCAAAGTTCAGCCAACAGAGATTTCTTTCCTAGAATTCTTGAAAAATGTACTGTAATTTTTCGTTAAAAAATGAAACTGGAACATTTATGAGAAAAATACGGCACTTTCGATAAAAACGGAGTAATATAATATCCTTTCTGCGATTACCATGATGCACTCACTAGAGACACCAATTATTTAAAAAAAATCATCATTTTAAGATACAGTGTGCTTTGAAAGTTTCAAAGTAAAAAACTCCCGTAATACTTTGATTAAAATATTGATTTACCATATACTTAACTATTTTTTTTAACTTTTCTCTCCCCCCCCCCTCCCCGTAAGAGCAACTATTGGGATGGTGTCAAATGTTCAAATTGAATTTTCACCGGAAACACATGTCTTGTGGGGGGGGGAGTTCCTAAATATGAAAAAATTGTTTGTACCGAACTGTCTGTATATGTGTGCGGGGAATCTCAAAAAAGAAAAACCTCACACTGGCTATTTCGTCTAACTACTAACATCGCATTACTGTCCTATATTTCAAATTTCAAGTAAAAATGTTGTTTCGTATATTTTAATTTTAATTTATTGGATATTATAATTGCAAAAGATTGCATGCAATTATATGCTATTTTTATGTAGGTTATAATAATGGGAAATAAAACACTAAAGTACAATAATATATAAAAATAAAATAAAAAAGGTAGGAAATAAAACGGGGGAAAAATAACTAAAATATATAAGTGTTAATGCTTTTGAGTGATATATGGAATAATGATTTTTTGGAACATTAAAAAATAATTTAAACAAAAAAAAAATCTGGTGTGAAACACACACACAACTTTCTCTTACTCCAGTTTTCAAAATTGAAATTGACACATTTTGTAGTTAGTGTGCTCATTTAATGAAATTCGTCAGAGGTCGTCGAAAACTGTTCAGTAAAAGCGCACTTCCGGTTTACTAATTTTTTTTTGAAACTCGGAATTTTGGCCATCTATTTATTTCTGATTAATTTTGTTTGGATGTAGAATTATATAATCAACTATGATAGCACTTTAGAGGAAAACATAACCCCATCCCTCTCCCCTAAAAGCCCCCATAAATGGCATTATCAGGAGCAATGTTTCAAGTAAAAGTTGTAGCTCTTTATATGTATACTACACATTACTTTTACTATTTACTACACATTACTAGAGAATCGGAGCCGTTTTTGAGAAAATACCAGAAAACTGAAAAATACATTTCAGTAAAAACGCACTTCCGGTTATTCGATTTTTTCAAACTAGGAATTTCAACCACATATTTAATTCTAATTAATATTATTTAAATAACAGAATTGTATAGTAAATGAAATAGTACTTTAGAGGAAATCCTAACCCCCCCTTCCTCCAAAAGTACCCTTAAATGAATTTTTCCGATGAAATGTTTCAAATAAAAGTTGTAGCTCTTTGTATGTGTAGTTGATGTAAAAGTTTCAAGAAAATTGTCGGAGCCATTTTTGAGAAAATCGCAAAAAAAGTAAAAAAAACAACTAGTTAAGTGATACTTCCGGTTGAGGAATTTTGACAGATGACCTACTATCTGATACCAAACGGAATATCAAGTTTGAATTTTCTTCGACTTTTTGTTTTGAGCTATGCTGTTCACATGCACACACACAGACCATTTTCTAAAAACCACTTTTTTGGAATCAGGTGACCTCATAACGGTGAAAACACGATATCGAAAATTTGGCACGATTACCATACTTCCTCTTACTAGGAGTAAGAGAAAGTAAAAATTATACATCCACCACAATAAAATTACAAGGTTGGTATTAATATTATTTAGACATAGGTAACTAATTAAACAGTATAATTATCACTTTATATTTAAAAAAAAGAAAAAGAATCTTTGTTTTATTTTGTAGAAAATGTATAATGATAACCAATGGAAAATGACAAGCAAATTATCGAAACATAGAGTACTGAAAAGAAAATAAATAACAAATAAAAAATATTTATCATAAGGCAGTTCTCTCTCATCTATAAGAAATTAGCAAAAAAAAGCCTATATAACTAAAACATAAATATTACTTTTTGAAAACACGTATAATAGAGATAGTAATAACTATATATATCAGATGAATCTTAAATACCATCCATCCAAAAACATTTTACAAATACGTTTATTTTATTTTTTCTTCTTTTTTTTTTTTAAAGTCCCCTTCACTAGCGCGGATAAATGAATTTTGCGAACGAGTTGAAAGAGCCTTGGGCTAAAAGAACTATAATTGCATAATATTCTTCATTTTCTATAATGGATAAATAACTAGAAAGATTATTTCATAATAATATGTCCACAGTTATCTAATAAAACAATAACTAACTTGTTATATATCTTATATATAATATAGAATTAATCAGCGTCATTAAAAAAAAGAAGTAATAAACATATGATTTAATTAGATTCAGATAGCAATGGATACCGAATAACAGCAGTTTTTAAAATAATTATAGCTGATTTGGATAAAGAATAAATTATTACATTATAATTCCCTAGAATCGCCCAAATAGAAGTGGTAGTTTTTACTTTCTGTTAGTTCCTAGTAAGTAGATTTATTGTAATCGTGTCAAATTTTCAATATTGAGTTTTCATCAGAAATACGTTATGAGGTCGCGTGAGTCCAATAAGTAGCTTTTAGAAAATTGTGTGTGCGTGTATGTGAACAATCGCAAAAAGTTCAGACTTGATATTCCGTTTTGGTATCATCACGGGTATCACGTTCAGTAAAATACTTTCTGTTGACTGATCTTGATCAAAACCAATGTTTTTCCATTTTTGAGTTATGCTGACTACAGTCACAAACAGACAGAAACACATACACAAAAATCATTTTTTCGGACTCAGGGGACATCAAAACTTATATCGAAAATTTGACACGATTGCAATACTTCCTCTGACCGTATGTAAGAGAAAGTACAAATAAATTACTTCAATATTGAAAGCAGAGTAAAAATTAAAATCCTTATTATTTTTATAAATATTACATAATTTGTTAAAATGAAAATAATTGAAAAATACTTGAGTTTCCGGGTTGAGTCAGCGTCAATGGTTTGCTATAAACCGACTTTTCGTCCGCCCATACGGCAATGTGGTTCTTCAGGGTCGTTACGCCTTGAAAGCTAATGGACCAACCGGAAACTCAAGTGTTTTTCATGAAAATGGCCGCGGAAATCTAAAAGATCGTGTGTAAATAATTTTTATTTTTACAACATTTGCTACATATCAGTTAAATTAATTGCATTCTGAATTAAATTCTGTGGGCAAATGCCATTCTGCAAAAATTAGCTACGGCATACTAAACTCTGCCGTCCAGACAGTCCGTAAAATCGCTTCTGGAAACTACAGTGGACCCAAACCATTTCAGGCGGACTTCATCATGTAATGGAAAAAGCCGCCAGGAAGTGGAATAGACTCTCACCCATCTCAGGGACACTTATTTTACAAAGAATGCGAGGTTTTGAAATGTTTATAATCGAGACCAAGTAGGTCAGCCTCTAATCTTGAAAGATCCAACTAATGTTATGAAGGCTTGTTCATTAGTTTATATAACTTATCACTTAAGTCAATAATGAAGCATTCTGCATTATCGCCGAATGTTTCGGCCGTAATCCATTAACCGAAAGTACGACATTTCTGAATTTTTTTTTTTTCAGTTTTTGCGATTTTCTCGTGATAACTATTAAGATTTATATAATGGCTATTTAATATTTTAACAAGAAAACGCCTTTCTTGGAAAACATTTCCTTACCTTTTTCCTCAATGTTTCATTAATATGCAAATGTAATAAACAAAAAACAAAAATCCCATTCTTAGAATTTTTGCAATGTTGTAAAAATTGCCACAAGAAATAATAAAACAATTTGTTGCATTTCAAATGAAATTATCGATAGTTATAATTTTGTATATTTATTTTTGAAATTACCATTCATTAAGTTTAACAAAACCAAAACCGGACATAGTTTTCACATAGCATTAATCGATTACATAAGACAGGATGGTATCATTGTCCTAATTGTTTTTTAGCCACATGAATAAAAAAAAAAACATCATCTGACCGTTTGTCTGTCTGGTGGTTTCGAAATCTATTTCCGCATTTTTTTTTTTTATTGAACAGAATTCCAAGAAATTGGACTTTCTTTTAAATTCTTGTAAAGTGATAAACAATGTTAGTCAAAGAGTTTACCCAATTTATTTTCCTAATCGAACAGCTAGGTAAAAAGAGTTTACCTACAAATTTTCGAAAAAAGTATTGCGGTCGTGCCGTTTATCCAATTTGTCCGATTGCTACTTGCTTGAATTTTATCATTCGCTTTGTTTTTTCCCTGTTCTGGAAAACGGGTTACAATTGCTGGGTAATCAGTCCAGAGAATGATACGGACAAGCAGGCATTTCACAGCAACAGTCATTTAAACTGTTTGGCAATTTGGGGGCCTCGTGCTGAAGCTATGTTCAGGCGTGCAATTTTTCATACCAATGCGTCAGTATTGCCCGAATGAGAAGATTTATTAAATCAGGTCCATTACCAAGGTATTGCAAAATAAAGTATGCCAAAACCTGTTTATATATCACAGCCTTCCAAGTAACGGAGAATTCTACAAACAGTAGAGACATTCATAGAATTATTCAATCCAATTGTTCTATTCAAATTCTCCAATGAAAACTAAATTTGGAAAATCTGACAAGAAAGCTAAACTTCAATGTATATGAACTAAATTTGCTCTGTGCATGTCTGTTATCACACTGTTTTGATAAAAACATCCTGATAAGGGGCGAACGCCCGAAACCGGTCGATGACCACAAAAAGGAGCAGGCTATCACGGAAAATATCTCTGATTAATAAAAATGCCCCTGAAAAACTATCATTCACTACCTTTTACATGGGGGGGGGGTCCTAATCTAATAGCTAGGCTACACAGGTCACAATGTACACCTAAAGGGATGTAATGGGAAATTTATGTACAGTAGTAAACGTTACTAACAAAGTTTTCTTTTTGTTTTCACGAAATTAATTGTTTTATTATTATTATTATTATTACTATTTAGTTTGAGGTTATGCAATTAAAAATTCAATTCAGTACGTGCAGTTTGGCAATGCAGTTAGCTACTGGTTTTAACCTTAAGTAGGAGTGGTTTAATTTAAATGTATTAGTATTCATTTAAAATGAAAGGTTTACTCTGCCAGAATGAAACTTTTCTCGCCTTTCCGTGAGAAACGATCACAGAATTAACTTTATTGTTACTTTCCCATAATAGAATAAGTGGAAGTATTGCGATATAGGAATTTAGAACGTCGCAAAATCCAGGAAGAGTTATGGAACGGCCACCGCGAACACCAGATTTGAACCCAGATTTGGTCCCTGTGGGATCAACGTGGACAGAAGAGTGGCATTAGCCGTCTTCTGTAAACACACATTGGTGGGACATACTGAACACATAATGAAACAAAATATATATTTCAAAATATAAATAAATCACGATATTTATTTAATAAATTGTAATAAATATTTTTAAAGGAACATTATATTTTTTTATTTACCTTAATAAAAATAAATATTTTTAGTTAAAGAGGCGTTTTCAAGTATAGTTTGAAAGTAAGATAACCTTGTTCAAACTTTCTGTCTGTAGTATATATGTACATATATAAGCTTTATATTATATTATCAGTGCTGATAACACCGTTCTCAGGAAATGCAGTAATGAACACTACCCACCCCTATGGAAGATATAATCCTGGAACCTGGATGGAAATATATGATCTGGGGTTTTACTATACTATCGTATGGGAGGAAGTTAGGTATCACTAGAATTAACCCCTCTCGTTCACTCCACAAATCCTTTATTGATCTACCGATTTGTATGAACCATACTCCCAATAAATTCACACAAATAATATTACAAATTTCAACAATTAATTAGGCCATCAACGTACTACTGCTCTTAATACACCATTGTACAATAAATCTCAGAACAACCTCTCTAAAAAATTAAAAATATATATCCCTTCTCTCTGAAATTGCATAATATGATAAAAATTGTATCTGCTGTTTTACAATCACTTTTGTGCAATTATAACATAATTCATTGAACATATATATATATATATATGTATTAGACACTCAAATACCGATTAATCATTGTTTAATTGAATTTGAAAGTAAATTACTGATGTAATAGGCCATGTCTGTTTGTTTGTTTTGTAAATTGCAATACAATCTAGATGAAATTGAGGCTGGTTGCTCTTTATATACTAACAGAAGATGTACGGCTACCTTTTGTTTCGCTAGTCAAGAATCCAAACCCTTTTGTTTCGCTAGTCAGGATGAAACACAAAAATATTTACTTTATTTTGATTATAGAGTTTCTTGGGAATCTCTTGTTTTGAGATTGCTTAATACGAAAAAACATATTTTTAGCGATTAACCCTTTATTAGCGACTGATTGTAAACATATAATCGGCAGTGTATGGTGTGAACAAAAGATATTAAAATTGGAATACAAAGGAAGCTTATACTTGAAATACTGCAGCTTTAGGTCAAACTTTATAGAAATTCTAGAAACGCATTTAATTGATTTTATCATTAGATACTTAATAGAAACTGAAATGATACTTTAGAGCAACGGTTATCGTTACAAACCCCCTTCCCCTCACCGCCACGACGTCCAAAAATAAGTTTTCCTTGAAAAAGTTTAAAATAAAAATGGCAGCGGCTATTTAGTATAATTAGCAAAAGTGTATAATTAGTATTCACTTTCGGTTGATGGTTTTTGATGAAACCTTCCTGATAAATCCTATTAACGGAATATCGGTAGTTATTATTAAATTTATAATAATAATAATAACAATAACGTGTAATTTACAAAATTATTATGTTTGCATAATATCTTTAAAATAAATATTTTACGGCATGGATTGAAATCCGTCTGCAAAAAACATGAAACGAAACATTTAGAAGGAAAATTGAATGTAACGTAAGAGATGACAATAAAGAAAAATTATTCAAATGAAAAAATAAAGTTCTTTTTTTCTTTGAGGTAAATTACATAAATTAATCATAAATGAATAAGTAAATAAGTTATAAAGTGAAGAATTCAGAATAAAAATAAAAAAATAGATGAATGGACGAAAGTAAATTTGAGGAATGCATAGGGAACGATGACCCAACCAGAGAAGGCGTATTTCGGTTATAATTGACCTTTGTGCCACAAAGTGAAAAACGTCTTCCCCAGCCCTGGAATTTGCACAAAGGACAGATGTCAATACCTCTATCGAACTACGGGGATGTAATTTAAATAAAGAAGTTCGCCCCTTAACTTGAATAGCCAGCGAAAACTAAGTTAGTTTTTGCTCGTTTATCATTAAAACTAAAATACGTAGATCAAAACACTTATATAGGAGAAACCGTGTGGAACACTTACAATTTTCAAGAAAAATTGTTATTTATTACTTAGTATATTTGCAGTAAGAGAAAATTGTGTGAGTGTTTCTATTACAGTTTTCTTTTATTTATTCATTTCGGATTTATATTAAGATTTTATTAAAAATTCACTGTAATAGAAGGGAATCAAATTTTGCAAGTTGTTGGTTGGTTCCGCAAAGCTGGAAAGCATCAGAGACATTTTCCGTGATAGCCTGCTTCTTCAGGATGCGTTTGTCAAACAGTGTGATAACATAGACTTGCACAGAGCAAATTCAGTTTACACACAAAAAATTTCGTAAGGTTGTTTTTTTCCGTTTTTGATTAAAAAATATTTACCCCTTTAAAATAAATAAGTATTTACTAATAATTTTTTTTGTTTTGTACTTACCAAGTGAAAATTAGAGAATTCTTTAACAGACAGGGGAAAATTCCTTGAAGGTAGTTCAAAATACCATCTTGTTAAGTTCTTGTAGCTATTTAATAGTATTCAGGACCACAACATAGAGAAAGATTTACTATTAAACAAAACATAACTTTTTTTCCTTTTCATAATACACACACACACACACACACACAAGGGAAGAGATAATCTAAGAAAAGATGTTTGTCAACAGGAAGAGGAAACTACAATCTCTGAAGGTAAATTTTTATTAGATGGATGCATGCAAAGTACAATTTAAAATTTAAAAAAAAAATACAATGTACTTAGCTTTAAACTGAAAAAAAAAAAAAAACTTCAGCTCAAGGTTTTGAAAGAGATTGCAAATTATACTAGTTTAACGATTTGTGGGTCTTCCTGGAATAAAAAAAAAAAAATGATTTAATAACCAGGGTATCTGTCTATATTATGTTCCCTCGTCTAATAGAAATAGATTTCTTTTTTGTTAAGTCTACTTAAAACAATAAAAAAAATCAATAAATGGAGATATTTTTCTTAGCGAATAACATCCCGGTCGATGAAAGATTAGGTAGCCGATAAGAATAAAAATTTAAAAAAAATTGGGAAAAAAAAAGACTACGCAAAATTGGGCAACAAAAAAAAATTAGGGAATTCCCCTTGGTTGTAATCGTGTAGCCGAGATACTTCGTTTGATACGGGATGATTAAACGAATGAATTAGATAAAATAAAATAAATAAATAAACAAAGAGTGCAGAGTTAAAAGTCAGTTAAAGTCGTTACAATAATTGCTAAACATTAATAACCTTCACTTTACAAAATAAAAAGTGCAATATAACAGTATGATAACCCGTAACATACTAATTTTGAATCTTTGAAGATTAATTGTTTCATTAGATATTTCTAAAAAAAAAATCTAGCGTGAAACACTCACACGATTTTCTCTAACTGCAAAATGGCAAATTTTCTTCACTCTTACAATTCTTAATTAGGGTTTAAAACCGTCGGCATTTTTAGGGAGAAAATCATAAAAAACTGAAAAACCTATTCAGTAAAATGGCATTTTCGGTTGATGGATTTTGCCCGAAATCTTCGTGTCTGATGCGGTGTACCTACATAAGCGGAATACAATGTTTGAACTTCCTGCAACTTTTCGTTCTTGAGATATTCTTTTAACCCACACACACACACAACTACTTGTTAACAGGAGAGACAGTTTGGCCGCCAAAATCCGTTAACCGGAAATGCTATTTTAAATAATTTGTTTTTTTGTTACACATTTCCAGATATTTAACTTGAAGCGAGATATTTACTGTCTTTTATTTACAAACATCCATATTCTCTAGAGTAAAATCAAAAACGAAATCAGACATGATCGTCTTAGTTTCTCTTGTTATAGTAAGAGAAAGAAAATGAAAAAGAGAAAGTAATAAAATTTCTTAATTTTTTTCATCTTTCTCATGGAAATTTATTTTAAGAGTTTTATACTAAACCCGCAAAACCTGTATGTCTTGAATTTTATCTTAATACTATCTGTTCCTTTTGCTCAATAATTTGATCTGGGCATTTAAAAAAAAATCTGATGTGAAACACTCACACAACTTTCTCTTACTCTAGTTCTCAAAATTGTAATTGTCAAAGTTTATAGTTTGTGTACCAAATTTAATGAAATTCGTCGAAAACTGAAAAACTGTTCAGCAAAAGCGCACTTCCGGTTCACTAATTTTCTTGAAACTCGGAATTTTGGCTATCTATTTATTTCTAATTAATTTTGTTTGGATGGTAGAATCGTATGTATAATCAACTATGATAGCACTTTAGAGAAAAACATAACCCCCACCCTCCTCTAAAAGTGCCCTTAAATTTTTCCAGAGAAATGTATTGAATAAAAGTTGTAGATCTTTGTATGTTAAGTTTATATAAGATCGTTTATCAAGAAAATCGTCGGAGCCATATTTGAGAAAATCGCGAAAAAGTGAAAAAAATTGTTTAGTAAAGTGCTAAAGTAAACGCACTTTGCGGTCATCCGATTTTTTCAAACTCGGAATTTCACCACATATTTATTCCTAATTAACACTATTTAGATGACAGAATTGTATAATAAACTGAAATAGCACTTTAGAGGAAAATCTAACCTTACCCCTCCCCCAAAAAAAGCGCCTTAAATGAATTTTCCCAGAGAAATGTTATAAATAAAAGTTGTAGGTCTTGGTATGTTTAATTGACACGCACAGACCATTTTGTAAAAAACCACGTTTTTGGACTCAGGGGACCTCAAAACGGATATTTCCAGTGAAAACTTGAGATCGAAAATTTGGCACGATTACAATACTTCCTCTTACTAGGAGTAAGAAAATTTCGTGTAAAAAAAAATTAATTAAAAAAAAATATCGTGTGGAACACTCCCACAACTTTCTCTTACTGCAGTTTAGAAAATTGTAAGTGATAAATTTTATAGTTAGTATAATACCACATATAAAAAAATTCGTCGTTTTTTCTGGTGAAAATCCCGAAACCGAATAAACTTCAGTAAGTGTAAGAGTAAGAAAGCATTTCTAGTTTACTAATTTTCGTGAAACTCGGAATTTTGGCAATCTATTAATTTCTAATTAATTTTGTTTGGATGGTAGAATTATTGTAGAGATAGCAATTTAGAAGAAAACATTTCATTTTTAGTGATTTTCTCGAAAACAACTCTAACGGTTTTCTTTAAACTTCGTATATCCTACCTTCGTATGTACACATAAATACCCATCACTTTTGTTTGAAACATTTTCCCAAGAAAATTGATATTTTCGGGGTCCTGGGGGGACCGTAGCGTCATGCTTTCCTCTAGGATACCACATCCGTATCCTAGAGGATGTGGCATCCTAGAGGTGGTTGGATGTGTGTGGTTTTACCACCCACATATTAGAAGCATTGATAGAATCCCGAATTTCGGGATAATCGATTAACCGGAAGTGCGATTTTACAAAATAGGTTTCTGAGTTTTGTTAAATTTTCTGGAAAACAGTTACAACGATTTTCTTTAAACATGGAATGCTTGCTGCCGTAGATAGAATCGTATCACTTTAATTTGAAACATTTTTTTAGAGAGGAATTGGAGGGTCTGTCAATTTGGTTTAAATTTAAATTTGCCCAAGCTTTGGTTTTGTCATAGAGCGTTGCCGCTCAGTAAAATCCAGATCACTATTTTTATGGCTATTTTTTATGTTGGAACGTGAAATTGTTCGCATCCGATATCACGTGCCCTCTGATATGCAACTCAACACACGCAGCCTATTTATACTGGGCCTGGCAAAGAATGGTTAAATAGCCAAAGTCATGACAAAAAATAAAAATTATGGCCAACTCAACTAAACATTGTAACGTCGCAATTTTAAAGCGAATTTCTCGGTTAAAATTGTATTAATTAAAGAAAGTCGTGTGACATACCAGATTTTTCTTATAGGGGATGCTAAGGGATAGATTCTTCAAATCGCAGTGGTTTTTAGCCATTCTACCTCCTTATACCTCTCTCCATTCATCGAATATGACATTATAAGAACACCAAGCTATTTGAATAGCATAGAGTTGTTTTCTCTGGTGAAAACGTCTCGGGCTGAGCGATAATTAATTTTCTTATTGTTATTTCAATATTACGAATTATTGTAAAAATAACTCATTAAAGATGGCACTGTAAGATGTGTAAGTTCTAAGAGAATATAAATGTATTATAGGATTTTCGGTCAAGATTAAAAGAAATAATTAACAGTATTGCATAAAGAGGTTATTGGTTCGATTCCCACCTAATCGTTTATAATTTTTTTTATTTTTACCCAAGATATAATCTATTGTTTTTTTCCCACTTATCTACTGAGAAAATTGTTTACTTTCTTTAGGTAATTAGTTAAATTTTACACAATGTGTTTGTGTTGTGAATGAAAAGAGAAAATATCTGATTGTTGATAATTGCCAAAATCTTTTTACATTAATGAAGTATTTAACAATTATGTTTTGTCCAATACAATGTGAATAATTATCATCCAAAAGTTTAGTGTTTCTTTTAATGTTGAAATACTTGTAATCTATATGTGAAATTGATATCAAAACCTCGATATGATAAAGGTATTCAGGGCCATATTTAAGTGCCTTACCCGCCACATTAGGCATACCGGCCCCTCATGCATGCGTATGAGGTTAGTTTTTTAAGAGTAAGAGGTCACTGCGCCAACTAGTGTGTGTGTGTGTGTGTGTGCGCGCGCGTGTGTGCGTGTGTGTCCTAAGGCACATTCTCGCTTGGCCCATTGAAGGGCAGGTTGAGGTTGATCAGCATGCGGGTCCAACTCTTAGGTCATCCACCCCACTACCAGAAGTCTGAGAAGCCACCTAACAGGCTCCGGTGAACCGCGCACCTCCAGCTACGGGCTGGCACCAGAGAAATTATATATTGCGAGTCTTCTACCACTCAGCTCATATCATAGACATTGGAGTGGTTGCTCAAACTATGACCACTACGAGACCATCCTCAATTTCACGTAATCGGATGGAAATGGAGCTTGCGCCCATAGTTCAGTGTTTCGTATCTACAAAATTTATACCGTGAATGATCGCACGGCTGATGGACTAGTCATCTATTACTTTTGATCCGTTAGCTGAGGGGCCACTGCTTCTAATGTGCATTAGTCACCAAGGAAAGTTATGTGTAGTCATACAAGAGTAAAGGAATAGGGAGCGGAAAGGGAAGGTTTTTGGAAAACCCTCGTGACTGAAGGTCTGAAGAGAGGGCATCTTTCACTCAATCTGACTATGGATATCCTTGGATGCCAGCTTTGCAACAAGGCTGCGTGCAATAGCCTTGGCCTGCAGAGGCTAGGGGATGAACTTGTAAGACTCCGTTAGGTGTACATGGAAAACCATTATTCCGCTCTGGGACCCTCAAAAGTTACTTGATAGCAGTCATCCTTGGTTAGGCCCTGTTACCACACCCGGGCCATTGGTTTTTTTTTAGTTTTAAGAAATTTCGTCAAACAGGCTGCAATATTCAAAACAATTTTCTTTAAGCATGGCGTCATTTAGTGTTTACATAAAAATTTCAAAATATGTTTGATAATAATTATCTGGTTGTATTTTAATAATTGTTTATTAAGGAAGTTTTTAAGAGAATTAGATTTGTTTGATGTATAGAAAGGAAATAGTATAAACTCAAATCCAGTGTGGCCCTAGGAGATAAAGCTAACGCAATATGTATTAGTTATGGGTGCCCTAAACTCATGTAGATTTGCTCATAACTATCTCTGCAGGTCCTATAATATGCATTATGTAAATATGATAGTACTGTATATTAATATATTATTCTCATTAACTGCAACCATTTGAGATAATTAATTAAAGGTAATTCTGCAATTTTTTTTTTTTTTGCGAAATTACTCGAAAACGAATATTCTTGTCATCACCATTAATATTTGGCATACCATTCATATGATGACCTACAACTTTTATTTTTCTGACATTTTTTAAGAAAATTTTACAATTAGGACTGTGAAAAACTGCAGTAAGAGAAGTGGAGTGATTGTTTCAAACCTGGTATGTATATGGTATATCTCTCTCACTAAGGAAGAAAGTATATCTCAGAAACGAAAAGCGCCGGAAGCTCAAATTGGTATGGCGTTTAGTTACTACCACCGCATCGGACACAAAGATTTCGGGCAAAATCCATCAAACGAAAATGTGACTTTAATGTTTTTTCTTTCAGTTTTTCGTGTTTTTTTGAAAACGGCTCCAACAATTTTCTTTAAACTTACACATACTATCTACACACTATCTACACAGAGTATCAGAAAGTTGTGTGAATGTTTTACATCAGATTTTTTTAATTTTTTATCACTCATGGCACTCTCAAAAACATGTGTTTCCGGTGACAAAATATCGATTTCTAAAATCTGGCATGATTAAAATAACACTCCACTATATAAAATCAGTAAGAGAAGAATGAAAATTTTTTATTAACATTTAAATCGATTTCACAGTGAGAGCAGCTGGTATTTACAAAAAACATATGACCTTATATCTTGAGCATACATTATAATGAACGTATTAATAAAATATATATGTATGTATGTATGTATTTTGCCAAAAATAATATTTTATTTTAATATGTATGATTTATCTTAAATCTAAAAAGCAGAAGTTTTTATAATATAGTATAAAGTTCAAACAGTTCAAGGTTCATAATATATACAGATACTTAGTTTATACATATACATACGTACATGTATAATATAGTAGGGGGTTTAGTTCGCAGGTAGATGTAACATTACAAGTTAGAATTATATTTCGTCTTTTATATTAACAATTTTTTGATTTATTAGTAACTATTAGGGGTTTTATTTTATATTACAGAAATTGTATGAAATTTTATAGATGAATATTTTGTACAAAATCTAGGAGTCAAGAAAATTTGGAAATTATTTAGAAGGAAAATTTTCTATTAAAAAAGTCAGCTGATTTAAATAAGTAAACATTGAGTGGAAAAAAGGAGATGCGCTATTTTTTTCTGTCAACAGCTGACATTAAATACCTGAACGATGAGAGATATTTACCTATATGATATCTCCACATAATTTTACTATGAAAAAATGTAAATGCTAATCAAATTTCAAAATTGACAAAAATATTAGAGAAGGTTCTGTACGGCCTTGGGATTTCAGGCAAAAAGATCGACTGAGATTATTAAGGACTGTCTTCTCCCCAAATAGGACAGCATTATGATATAAAAAAAAATGTCTTTATCATTTATTAGTCCGTAAAAAAGCTAAAAACGGACACGCACACACGCAAAGGATAGAACAGGTGTCCATCATATGTCATTATAAAGTACTTTCAGTTTCATTAAAATTGCGTAATGAAAGCAAAAAGTGCCACACGCAACTAAATTATTTATTTATATTTTTGTCGATATATTCAAAATTATTCTGGAAAAATACAAAATTTATAAAAATTCAAAATTCCGGATTTTTATTATTTATTATGAGTCATTTTTTGAAAGTATTTTTTTAAAAGAATTTCATTGTATTATTGCAAGGACTTTTTAATTACTATTGATTAGGAAATATTTAAATAGAAGGGGAGCGAACCTTGTAATTATTCTTTTAATGATTCTTAAATTTAACTTTTATGTTTTGTTTTTTAATTATAACAATTTGGCTTTACTTCTATATGAATTTGTGAACTACATTTGATTTGATTATAATACGGCAGTATCTCATGTCATCTTGAAAACAGAGGCGAAAATCTGGGTTTAAAAAATCAAATGTGGTACGAGAAATTTTTCACGCATGTACATTTCTCAAGCTTGGCATTCCGTTCACGTGCTACCTACCACTGCATCTGACACGAAGATTTCGGACGAAATCCATCAACCGGAAGTGCGACTTTACTGTATGATTTTTTTTCAGCTTTTCGGGATTCCTCATTAAAAAAACCATTAAATCGTGAAAACATCATTAAAGCAAATCAATTTTCCAGTTTATTTACATAACTCGATAAAAAAATCTTTCTTATTTATTCAAAATGTCTTCCTCTGCTTAAACGGCACAAGTGCAGACGCTGCCCAACATATGAAGTTGCTAATCATATCATGTCCGCCGGAATTGCTAAGCAGGTTTGGATTAAGTCTTATCTAGGTTTCTGTATAAATGTTTTCTCTGAGATATCCCCAAAGAAAAAAATCAAGGGGGCTTAAATCTGGCGATCTGCAAGGCCAGCTTGCCGGTCGCAGTCTCCCGATGC
Organism: Triatoma infestans; assembly: GCA_011037195.1. Classification (NCBI taxonomy): domain Eukaryota; kingdom Metazoa; phylum Arthropoda; class Insecta; order Hemiptera; family Reduviidae; genus Triatoma; species Triatoma infestans. Next base: position 115,223 of record JAAEAF010005551.1, read on the forward strand.
ATGAACATCTCATTCATTTCTCTCCTCGCCACTAAAGCATAGTGCAGGGCAAATCTTGTTGGAACCACATTCTTGTTCTGACATTCAATAAGCGTATTCTTGCCCATTTAAGGTACCTGGCGGAAAATATGGGCCAATACTTTTGTCTCCAACCATTCCGCAGCAAACATTAACAGACAGATCGGGAGACAGGGACCGGTAAGCTGGCCTTCCAGATCGCTAGATTTAACCCCTCTTGATTTCTCAAAGAAAAAATGTATGCCAAGGAACCAACAACTCCAGGAGCACTTAGAGAAGATTTAATCCAAACCTGCTTAACAATTCCGGCAGACATGTTACGATTAGCAACTTCAAATGTTGGGCAGCGACTGCGCCTATGCGTTTAAGCCGAGGAACTCATTTTGAATAAATAGGAAATATGTTTCTATCGATTTATGTAAATAAACTGGAAAATTATTTTATTTTAATGATATTTTACCTGATTTTTAAGTCCATTATGGTTTTAAAATAGCTTTTGTGTTTTAACAGCCTTTGAACTCTTTTATTTATTCGGAATTTATAAGAAAATCCGCTTTTAATTTTAGTTTACGAAACAGAAAAATATGGAAAAAAGACGAAAATTGAATATTTATGGTTAAACATCTCGGCAACGGTTTGAAATAGTGAAGTGAAATTAACGTTGTTTTTTTTGTTTTTTTTAATAGTTAATACAGTAGTAAAAAGTAGAGGTCAAAAAGAAATCGCCCCTTTCAACCACCGATTTAAGGTGTAAGGCGGCAATAAAGTCAAAAAACATCAACACCATTATAAATTAGAGCGAAAATACTTCAACAAACGTTATGTTTACTTTTTAGATATTTTCCTTCGTTTAGGAGTTATTTCAAAAGTGGCCCGTTTAAATGGGACACCCTGGATATTAGAATTCCAAATTTGAAGAAAATGGGTTAATCAGAAGTGCGATTATACGGAATAGGTTTTTGGAATTTTTTCGAAAATAATTATTACGATTTTTTTCTTTTACTTGGATACTAATTGCGCAGTTATAAAACCAATCACTTTTATTTGTAACATTTTTCTGAAAAAATTTGGGGGCTGTCTACAATGTCATCATTCTCTATCTGCCTCTGTTGATAGGTTGGCACTTGCCCCCTCCCCATCTTTATGTTAGGACATATAAACAAAATTTGGAATCTAAAGAAAATTTGTCATTTTATATACAACTGTAAGAGAAAGTCGTGTGAGTGTTCCACACACACACACACACACTCACACACACACCTACGCAACACCTTTTTTCCAATATCCACACGACCTTAAAACATGTATTACCGTGAACATTTAACTTGAAAAAAACAGTAAGAGAAGATAAAATTAAACTATTTATTAGGAAACAGGAAAACCATTACTTTTCCGTGGTAAAAAACAAGTTTCTCTGAACATTTATATAAAATAATTTAGCTTATTGAATAATCTTAGATTTAATCAACTTTAATCGCTTAATTGAATAAAAATCGATATTATAAAGGTTAATTGATTGGTTATGTGTAACTACCTTCAAAAATATATAAATTAAATTTAAAGAGATTTTTTTTATTTTTAATTTGATTGATTTTATTATTTATTTATTGTTATTATTATTACTTAAACGATGACGAAATTATATCTTATTATTATTATTATTAAAGTAGGTGAACATTTGTTTTGGTTGAAGGTGTGACGGGAAATGAAATAAATGAAATGTGTATAACGCAATGCTTTAATAGTTTTAATGTTCTGATTGATAATCGATTTGTATTAAAGGTGGATTGGCTGTAGTAATCTCTTTCTTTTTTTAGTTTATGATAGCTGAAACTGTTTAAAACGCTCATAATGGTTAGAGAGCCTAAATTTTACTATAATACTAGTAAATTATCGATAGTGGCTATTGGAAGTTCAAGTATTGATGCTTCTATCGATACATGACATCAAACTTTTCTTTTTTTTTGTAACTTAATTAAATTCTAGGTATTTATCTTTAAACATTGCTGGCGGACAGAAATTATCTTCACAAAAATAAGATCACCACTTTATTACTGGAACCTCGTTATCGAAACTAGATTATACGTAGTAAGTTCATTTATAATAATTCCTTTCACTGATTTTTAACATTCGGAGGTCAAATATGTACGTTCCATGGCAATTTATTTTTGTAAATATGTACTTTATTTCGGTCATTTTTTTGTTTTGTTTTTTAAATATCTTTTTACTTTCGCTACTACAAAAAGAATATATTACGATCTTGTTAAATTTTCTGAAATTGTGTTTTTCATCGGAAGTAAATGTTTGGAAGTGTCTAGTGTCTAAGAGGTTTGGACTGGGATTTCAAACTTCATTTTCTGTTTACATACTGCCAATTTGACTTTCAATGCAAATCCAACAACCAGAGAAGTTTCAAACTTTGGAATGCTTACTGCACAGATATGACTTATCATTTTCACATTTTCCTGGACAAAATTGAAACTGAAAATTGAAATCTTTAGTTTAGTAAAGTCGCTCTTCCGGTTGATAGATTTTGCTGGAAATTCTCTATCTGATGCGGTGGTGATTGGTACACCTAAATGGAATACCAAGTTTTAAGCTTCCTGCGACTTATCTTTTTCTTATTCAGAGGACCCTAAATAGTATTTCCAGTGAAAACTGAATTTCGGAAAACTGGCAATACGATCGCAATACTCCCTCTTACTAGGGGGGGGGGAGTAAGAAAAAGTAAAAATGTTTTCACTTAATAGATCTTTGTGTGTGTTGGTGAGAGAGGGAGAGAGAGAGAGTGAGCGAGAGAGTAATAAACATAAGTGTAACAGGTGTGTAAGACTGGATCGTGCTCTGTAGTTTCAACTTCTTCTATTTCATACAATCCTGTTTTCTCCCCTGGTAAGTTGCATCTATTTTTTTTTTTTTTTTTATTGTTTTCTCATGGTCCTTTTGAGCTTAACAAATCTCTTAACAAGTCGCCGGAATCTTAGCAAGTCTCTTTGACATTTTTGCAAGGAGATTGAGAGAGATATATTTGACTGATCATCTGTAGTTGCTTTTTCTTCAGTTCACCTGAGTCTGCCTCATTTTCATAACGTCCCAGCACAGGGTAAGAATTCATTGGTGGTTTATAGATCCTTTCTTTTTGCATATCTCTCCTAGTATTCAAGGCACCGTTTTCTCTATCTCGGCTGGTTGCTCCTGTTTGATCACGAGCCATTGTGGCCGCTTGTAGATAGACGAAAGTTATCATTTGTTGTTCTATTCAGTGTTGGATTTACTCCAAGACCATGCTATCAAAATTACTTGTATTCTTTTTGTTTTTTCTCCATATCTTAGCTGTAATGATTTACATTAATCTTCACCGTAAAGCTTATTATTATTAGGTATATCATTTTCGAATCTATTGTTTATTTAATAAGTTCAATAAGCACGCATAAAATATTTATGCTCTTTAAGGATAAAATAAAAATGAAAAAATAAAGAAAAACTTAGAAATGAATAACAATAGAACATTATTATTAATAATAAAATAATAACTTATTTCATTTTAATATGGTGATGATTTACATAGAAGTTGTTAATCGAATCTCGAAAGCATGAAATCTTTTTATTTTTTTGGACATTTTGAAATCACGCATCCTTTAATTATTCTGTTTCCTTTATTTTGTTTGTTTGTTTTATTTCCCTACCATTATCTCTATTTTTATTATTTTTCTTCTTTATTTATGTACGCATAAAATATTGCTTCATACTAAATGAGTTTGTTCTTATTTATTATACGAGACTTACGTATATGATGTTTTAATAATATCCGTGGCGTAATCAGTTAGAGGAAAATAGTACGTTGGCTGGCAAAATACGAGTAGATACAAGGAACGGATACTGGAAGACAAATCATTGGCCAACAGCATTGTTATTCACCCCCTTTGGAATGAGGCCATCTAGTATACAAAAGAGGCGAAAAGTCTATGTTCAGTCTATATCCAGTTACGTAGTTTTGTTGTCGGTCTATACATTGTCTTCTACAATCAAAAAGTATTCTACTATGTCACTCTGATCGTTTGTACGAGTATATCTATCCTAGTTTTATAATTAGTTAAGTTCGTTTTAAGTGTAAATATCTAGTCATTCACTTAAATTCTTCTGACATTTCTTGTAATTACTTATTACTAACCTTTCAATACCGTTCGTGCCACAGGACCAACATACATGATCCAACATCCACCTGCTATATTACAGTTGGATGTTCAGCTTGTCTCTAAAGTGCCGTTTCTTTACCATTTGCGGTTCTGTCATCTATAAGATCTCGTTAATTGTATTGCGATGATTCCATGTATCCAGAAAATCAGTTAACATCGCTACTGTGGACAACTATGTTTTGTTGGATGTACTCGAAAAAGGCTTCCAACGATTTTTTTTTTTATTTACTTTCTCTTACTCCTAGTTTATCTAGGATCGTGTCAGATTTTTGAAATTGATTTTTCACCGGAAATGCGTGTTTTGAGATCTCTTGAGTACGAAAAAATATGTTATCGACGAATGGTATATATGTGTGGATGTTTTTTCAAGAGGCTATTTTAAAAACGAAAAGTTGCAGGAAGCGCAAACTTGGTATTCCACTACCAGACGCGAAGATTTCAGGCAAAATCCAACGTTACTGAATTTTTTTTTTTTAGTTATCCTTGATATTTTCGAAAACGGTTCCAATGATTTTCTTTTAACTTCGTATATAATTAGAGATATTGATAGATTATCAAATTTTGCTCTGTGTAAGTCTATGTTATCGCACTGTTTTTATAAAACATCCTGACGATAGGCGAACACCCAAAACTGGTCAACGACCACGGAAAATATCTCTGATGCTTTCCAGCTTTGCGGACTTAGGCACAACTTTGGTATACTATCTTCACACATAAATACCTATAATTGTTGTTGTGGTTGGTTCCGCAGAGCTGGAAAGCATCAGACATATTTTCCGTGGTAGCCTGCTTCATTTTGTGGTCATCGACCGCTTTCGGGCGTTTGCCCGCCCATCTTCAGGATGCGTTTTTCAGACAGTCTGATAACACAGACTTGCACAGAGCAATTTCAGTTTTACACACTGACTGGTGTTTTTAACTCCAGTCAGTGTGTTAAAAAGTTAAAAACACCAGTCAGTGTGTTAAAAAGTTAAAAACACCAGTCAGTGTGTAAAACTGAATTTGCTCTGTGCAAGTCTGTGTTGTCACACTGTCTGAAAAACGCATCCCGAAGATGGGCGAACGCCCGAAACCGGTCAATGACCACAAAATGAAGCAGTATATCACGGAAAAATGTCTCTGAGGAAATACCTATAACTTTGATTTGAAACATTTCCCCGGGAAAATAGATATCTAAGAGTAACTGGAGAACAGTAGCGATATTCTTTACTTTAAAGAACCAATTCACTATAATAAAAGGTATTACCATCTACAATAACAACAATACACACAGAATTTCAAATTTGAAGAAAATTTACCGCAAGTGCGATTTTGTAGAATAGGTTTTTCAGTTTTTTGAAATTCTGTCCGGTAGGTTTGAAATTTAAAGTGGTGCAAGTTTTGTTGACTTTTTCAATAGGCGCTCCAGATGAAACCGCTCAGCTATACAAGTATAACTCTCACCATCTTTTTCTATGGCCAGTCTAACTAAATGTAAACGTTGGATTTTCAAAGAAAAATTTAAATTATATGAATTATGTCAATTGGAATAATAGAAAGTTGTACGATTATTTCACACCAGATTTGTTTTCCCCAATCAATACCATCAGTGTTAGACCAATAGTTTGCTGTATGAATTAAAAATGTGAATGGAATATACCTAATAAATAATTTTATGACTCCAACAAATTACTAGTTAGCTATAAATTATGGCTATCCAAATGAAACACTAGTAAAAATAAATTACCAACAACGAATAAGATCCAGAAAAAAAAAGAAGCTAAATCATCTAATATATTATTATATTCACTTTTTATTACTAATAGTAAAAGTTGGGGGAAAAAAAATATCCGACACTAATAGTTTTATAGCCAGTAATGAAAACGAAACAATAAGTAAAGTCAATTAAATTTCATGATATAACAATTTGTAAACATTGAGTATTCTATCATAAAATTACCTATGGAGGACATTTTTTTTATACGATAATTTTTATTTAACACATCTAAGTTGGTATTGCTGATTATCCCAACTTAAATAAAACGAGTTCAATTAAAAAAAATAAACATTATTTTGATTTCCCATTGACAATTTTTTTTTTTTTTGTACTGTTTAGGTATAAATAAATAATTATTATAAATTAACACTAATTTCGATGTGTGATTCAATAGTGTATTTAATTATATATATTTTATTACCTAGATTTATTTTTAATTGATTCGAGAGTGTTTTAAATAAAATATTGCAATTATATTTGCGTAATAATTTTTATTTATTATTATTATTATTCTTATTATTTTTTTTTTTATCTGAGACTGTCTGTCTGTCCTGATTACTTATTTTTCTAGTATCTAGCCGGTATCCGATGTTCATCCTTTATTTGAGTTTGGTTTCGGCAGAAAGGTTAACTTTTATTGTGAACTCTGCGGTCAATTTTTAAATCTAGAGCGAAGTAAGCGGTAATATACTGCCTGAATCTAAACTAAACATTTGGCAGAACAGCCTAAGAATGGCCAAAACATGTCAGAACATGAATTTAATAGGCGGCGGATACGTAGTCTTCTTTACCAGGCACCTAAGCAAAGGCGAGAATGATGTTATCGTGGAGGGCATTTACTACACTGTCAGGCTAACCCAAACTCTATTAGAAAAACATTACAAAAAAAAAATCTGATGTGAAACACTCACACGACTTTCTCTTACTCTAAATTAATACAATTTGATCAAGAAATTTTCTTTAAAATTACAAAGTTATAATGTTTAGTTGGGCTGACTTTAAAAATGGTGGTGGGGATTTTACTTGTATACCTGAGTTGCCTTATATGGATGGGGAGCGCTCTATATCAAAATTAAGCAAGCTTGTGAAATCCAATACCCTTGTAAAATCAATTTTTTCAGAAAAAAATTTCAAATAAAAGTGTTAGATATTTATGTGTATAGATAGATAGGTGCGAAGTTTAAAGAAAATCGTTGAAGCTGTTTTCGAGAAAATCACGAAAAACTGAAAAAACTAGTAAATTCGCACTTCCGGTTAGTTGATCATTTAAAGAAATTTCGGAGGGTGAGAGGAGGTTAATGCTTTTATCAAAAACAGTCGTTATGTTAAGTTTAGATTCTTCCATTGATGTAAAACTGAAGACACATATTTAGTAAAAATTATAAGTTTGAAGAAGAATTTCCAATTACAGTTTTACAAACCTCATCAAGAGAAAGTCACGTGATCACCAAATTGTCACTCCCCCCCTTTTTTTTTGTTTTTCTTCACGAATTATTAATAGAATTTCTAGTATCATTGAATACATTGATCATAGTTGTATAAAGTTTAAAATTTATTAATTACCCGCATTTTCCTTAATAATAGCTTGTCTATTTAAACAGCAAATTATTGCACTTAATGGGATAATCTTTTGTGCAATTATTACTACTTTTTTATCAATATATTTTTTTTTAACTATCATAATATTTAACGAGTCATTGAAGACGTTATATAATTGCACAATAAATAATTGGTTTAGTAATTTTTCAATTAAATGAGACAAACATATATGATTTTACTAAATTTATGACGGTCTATGATTATGGTATTGTAATTGTTGCTTTAGTTGGCTATTAAATATTCCTTAACAGCTATTTTGCAAATACCAGCAAGTGATGTCTAATGAGTGGTTTGCGTTTCACCAGTTCGAATATTTGTACAAAAGTCAATACATAAATGGCGGTTAAATTCTGAGATTTTTTTTTTTATACTTTCTTGTACTCCTGAAAAGAGGAAGTACTGCGATTGTGCGTAATTTTTGAAATTGTGTTTTCACCGGAAATGCGCTTTCTAAGAATATCTCAAAAACAAAATTGTAGGAAGCTCACACTTGGAATTCCGTTTAGGTACTACCACCGCATCAAACGCAGAGATATCAGGCAAAATCCATCCACCAAAAGTGCGATATTACTAAATTGTTTTTTTTTCCTCAGTTTTTCGTGATATTCTCTCTAACGGCTCCAATTATTTTCTTTAAACTCCGTATGCTATCTATATACATAAATACCTTCGGTTTTATTTCAAACATTTACTTTGGAAAAGGGATTTTTTGGGGGAAAACCCTTTTGCCTCTAAATTATAATAAACAGTTCAGTATAATAAACGGTTATTAATACAAATTTGAAGCATTGATAGAATATCAAATATCAAGAAAATTGGTTAATTAAAAGTGCGACGTTTAAAGAATAGGTTTTTGAGCTTTTTGGAATTTTCTCGAGGAAGATTAGAACGATTTTCTTTAATCTTGGTATGCTAACTTCACAGATTTAAACTATCACTTTTATTTGAAACATTTTTTCCCCCAAAAAAATAGTTTGGATATTGGTGCCAAATTTTATATGCAATTCAGTGCTTTTAGAATGTTTTATAACATATTTGGAATATTTAGAATGGACCACAATATATTTTTAAAACCAAAAGTTCCAAACTCTAACTATCTACTATCCTGAAGATGCTTATTGCAATAGAGGCGAAATGTCAGTTCAGAAATCATGGCCATTGGTTTGTGATGGAAGCAAGAAGCAGGAAATTAGAAAATCTAAATATATTGTTAAAAAAAAAAATCAGTTTAGAGGCAAAAAGTGGACAGTTGGTTAGCAAAAAGATGAGAAACTGTTAGTGTAAGACAAAGCACTTGGCCAAACTCTATTGTAACACAACCCTTTGGAATATGGCGATCTGTTATAAATACGAGACGGAAAATGAAAGGCTATTCAGTCTTATACATTCAGTCAAGAAGTCACCTACGTGTTATTTGCAACAAGTGTTCTACTCCCTCTCTCTGAACATTTATTTATCTATCCTAGTTTTATATTTAGTTTACTTCGTTTTTATGTATAAATATCTAGTCATTAAATTATTAGTTGCCCTTAATCTTACTTAAATCTGTAATACTCACTTAGATTCTTCTCATATTTCTTAAAATTACACCCTTTCAAAATCGCTCATGCCACCCTAAAACATATATACATCAAACACTCAACCAGTTATACTACTGTTTTCAGCTCGAAGATGCTAGTGTTTTTTTGGAAGAACAAAGACCTTGAAAGCCTGAAAGAACAATAATTTGGGAATCAAAAGAACGAAAGAAACACTCGAAAATGTTGCCCAGCTCAGTGCAAGAAGAAACATCCTCATGCATTGTCTTATTTTGTTGCAATTCAGCGGTTAATTAAAAGACAAGAGCTATAACAACATGAGTGCAATATAGCGGGTAGTGACGATCTAAAGTGGCCTTTCTGCAGTATTAGAAGGTTAAATTTTAAAATAAAATATTGACGAAAGTATTTAGCTTGTCGTATGTAATTAATAAGGATAGTAGGTGACAATATTGGTTTAGTAATGACAATATTTGACATCTATTACTACCTGGTATTTTTGTTTTTTATTGTTAATTTTATTATTTACCAATTCTAAAACATGTCAATGAAGGAGACATTTAATTGTCGTCCCTCTATGCGCGTTATACAACACTCTAAGGCAGTGTATAGAATACTAAGTAACTATAACTAGTTTCTTCAAAGTACTCTAGGATTTAACTGATACAAAGGAAGAACTATGCTGGACTCGTGGACAAACTTTTTTCCCATTGGCGACCATTCCACACATATATACTACGATATTACATAAGGCTTCAGTTTTCTGTACATGCTTTTATGAATAGATAAAAACATATAAACAGGCTGCAATATCAGAAGAAACGATCCACATAAAACTACCTCAACAGAACCCAAACAACTCATGAAGCGCCACATCTTGAATATATGGCAACTAGAGTATAGCAGTTCAGATAAGGGAGCATTCTACAAGAGACACATGCCTGCTGCGGAAAATAACCGTGGTTCAAGTGGTTGAAATCAACCATGCAGTTTGCGGTGCTTGCTGCTAAAGCAGAGACCCTCTCCGTTATGTCACAGATGTCACGAGCGGGAGGACCTCAAACATATAGATGGAATACTCATCAATGTTACACAAAAGGGATAGATCGTGCTTTACAAATACTTGCAGTTCCTTTTCAACATGAGGAAATCATATTCTTTATCAATAGATACCATGAAACTATTATATGAATTCTTTATCTAAATTATCTAACAAATAGAAATTATTAAATGAAATGCTTGATCTAGATTATACTGTATGGAGACATTATAGATATATCGAAATTGTAAAGTAATCTTGACATTAGATCTCCTGCATCTTCAGCACTAGTTGTATTGTGAAAACCTATACCAAGTAAAAATTCAAACAAGACACTACAAAGGAGCCACAATGAAGAACTTGATGTTCTCAGATAATTTCTCTAAATAAGTCGGCTTTTTAGCACCATTTTTCCAATGTATTCGAAATTTATTCATTCAAATTGGGACCAAATGAATGTTTAACGAAGGTCCAACAAATATTTAACCTATTTTTTAAATAGTCTACAACTTGAGTTCAGATTCGTAATTTTTGTTTATTTATTTATGCCACTGTCTTTGCTAGATTATAAATAGAATTTTGATCATCTACAGATTATATAAAAAATTAACGTTGACCAGCCACAAAAATTAAAACAAAGAAAAAACTCATTTTTGTCACTGTATTTATCTCAACCAATAATTAGCATTGACACGAGAACAGTGTGGTCATTACGTCTATTATGTCCACAATGATCAATAAATGCGAAATCTTTTATTGTTCACATTTAATTAAAAAAATAAATTAATAAAATAATTTATCTGTAATCAATACTTCTTTTTTTTTTATCTCCTTCGTGAGAAAGTAGAAAATAAAATAAATAAATTTAGAAATATCCCATAAATAATTAATATAAAAATTGGCTATTACCATATTCTGGCTAATTTGGTAATTCTCTCTGTAACCCCGCCCACCCCTTAATATAAAATCTCTCTCTTTTTCTATGTGAGAGAGAATTATGGAAAAAAGAAAGCTAAGACGCTTGCATGTTTGCATGATGTTAATCAATTGCGGGAACAGACCTGTGCTATTTCAAAGCTCCTCTAGGTTCCATTTAGCTATCACAGACAGAAATCTGATGTGAAATGATCGTAGAACTTTCTTTAAAGTTTCAATAAAGCAGTTACATTTCAGATTTGGAATTTTTACCAAGTATTTAGTCACTGAATGGTTTGTTTTTCAGTGATGGACATTAAACTGAGTATTGTACCTACTCTCTCACTCACGGAGGCGGCGTAATGTGTGACCGCCTTTAGAAGTGGACTTTAGAAGTGGAAATCAGAAATCTATCTACAAATTGATGAACCAAAACTCCGATGGTATGGAGGAAAATTGGAAACCGTTGAGAGTTAATAAAAAAATGACTAATAAAAATGATTAATAAAAGATGACGCGATGACGGAAATAGAAAAACCAAATCTTTTAAAGCTTTTTCTACTACTTCTTCCAAAGTATTACCCTGAGCTAGGGTTCCACAGCAACAACTTACCATTCTGCCCGATCTTGAGCGTCCATGCGATGCATGTACTTTTTAAGTCTAGAGTGGCCAGTAATGGAGGCCAACAAACATTCTTGTGGGACGCAGAGCCAGTAGCTATTAATAAACTGTTTCGTTTGGACATTTAACCCATCATTCTTGTAATCGATCGTGCATCTAGATGCTTAACTCTAAATTGCCATTATAAAGTTTTGTTAGGAGTTGATAGATGAAGCTTTGTCTGGTAATACGAAATGTAATTACTAGCCCTAGCTCATCAAGTAATAAGTCCGAATCTCCAGCTCTTATATTTTATCTGTAATATTTCGAGTTGACAGGAAATGAGAAGTTTGAAGAAAATTTATCATTTAGAATTCAAAGAAAATTGTATAAAGAGAAATTTTCAATTGAAAAATCTCAACTAAATTTTTAATTAAAATTAATTTAAAATGCTATATATTCTTAATTAAACTTAACGTGTTAATTTAAATTAGTTTTCCAGGAAATTTATTAGCTTTTTTATTTTTAACAATTTAACAACCTTGGTAACAATTATACCAACTTATTTTACCATTCGATGACCTTGTTTTTTTTTATATCCAGAGTTCACAAATTGTTCAGTAAAACAATTTGTGATTTTAATTTGTGTGTTTTGTTTTCTTTAAAAAAAAAAACAATCACGTCATTTTATTATTACTTACCGCTGGACAGGCGATTGCGGCCCGCTCTGATGTGAATGAGTGCATTACAGAACTGTGGTTGTAGAGGGACACGCTATCCATTACAGTTCTCTGTTTATACATACACTGTTTACAATTTTGCAATACCAAAGCTATTTTATTTACAATAGCTACTGTTTGTCTGCCTGTATGTCTGGACGGAGATACAGTAGTTACGTGTTCAACTGCTTAATCGTTTTTGCACTTTTACATTATATTCATAGTCACTAACTTTATGAGAAGTGAATATAGTATTATTTTATACTATATAATTTTACCTTTTATAAAGTAAATAGTTGTGTATTACATTAAAAGTAAGAAAAAAAATTATTATTTCATATATGTAGATATTGTGTACATATTGCAAGTCATGAACTCATAATTTTCCTTTTCGTGCAATACGTATTTATATTAATTTTGCACAAAAAAAAAGAAATCTAGATGAAACAGAAACGTTTTCTCTTACAGCAAAAGCCTTCTTATTGAAAAAAAACTTTCTTCAAACTTGGTAGTCATTGTTATTACTTTCTCTTATTAGTAAGAGGAACTATTGTGATCGTGTCAGATTTTCGTAATTGAGTTTTCACCGGAAATACACGTTTGTTTTGTGTGTGTGTGTGTGTGTGTGTGTGTGTGTGTGTGTGTGTGTGTGTGTGTGAACAGAATATATCAAAAACGAAAAGTCGTAAAAAGTTCAAACTTGGTTGTATTTCGTTTAGGTATTACCACCGGGATCAGACACTGAAGATTTCGGGCAAAATCCATCAACCGGAAGTGCCACTTTACTGAAGGTTTTTTTTTCTCTGTTTTTGTGATTTTCTCGAAAACGGATGCAACGATTTTCTTTAAACTTCTTAGGTAATTACGTATAGAGCTACAACTTTTATTTGTTAACATGGTTCTGTCTAAAGCACTATTTCGGTTTATTATACAATTCTATTAACTAAATAATATTATTCCGAATTAGATATGTTGTAGAAATTCGGAGTTTGAAGAAAATCGGATGACCGGAAGTACGTTTTTATTGAAAAGTATTTTTCAAGTTTTCTGCAATTTTCTTTAAATCAGCTCCAAAGATTTTCTTAAGTAAGTGAACTACACATACATAGAACAATGATGTTTATTTGAAATTTTTCTCTGGATAAAGTTGGATGGAATTATGTTTTCTTCTAAATTGTTATTTCAAGTTATTATATAATTGTGTCACCTAAATAAAATTAAATATATTGCCAATAATTCGAGTTTAAAGAAAATCGGATAACCGGAAGTATATTTTTACTGAACAGTTTTTTTACAATTTTTCCCGGTTTTCTCCATAAAACCACCGACAGATTTCATTAAATTAAGTACACTATGACCGTCCGATAAGTTCTCATTCCTTAGAAAATGGTTTTAGCGAATGAACTTGTAGTAGGTGTGTGTGTGTATGAGCCGAAAGGAAGTTATCTGTTAAAATTCCCCTCCGGAAGCTGTCCCACATTACACAATACTTTTTTTCAGTTTTTATTCGATTTTCTCGAAAATAGCTCTTTAAATAACTTTCTTTAAAGTCTATATGCTTATTGCAGATCACATAAAGTATTGCATTTGTTTTCCTGTCAAATTTATGAAAATGAGGTTTCACCGGAAATAAATATTTTGAGATCTTTTGAGTACGTAAAAAAATAGTTCTTTAGCAAATGAACAATATTGTCTCATTCCTAATAAATTAAGGGATAGGACCAAATCTTTCCTGTGAGATGCTAGTGAAGATACCTACCTATAACATTCAGGGTCCTCAAAATATGTATTTCCAGTGAAAACGATGCATCATGACTACGCCATTGACAAAGAGAGTGGGGATAAGAGGAAACCCGAAATTATAACATTCTACAACATGACAGAAACAGGCGTCGACTTGGTGGATCGGCTTTGCCAAAAAAAGTAATGTAGCCAGAATCACGAGACGTTGGCCAATGGTAATTTTCTACAACCTTCTGAATGTGTCTGCTATAAATATTTTATGCATTTTTAAAGCGAAAAATATAGCAACCCAGGTAAAAAGAAATGAGTTTTTGAAAACTATTTCATGGGAATTGATTAAGCCTCAAATCGAAAGAAGAAGTAACATTCGCCAGGTATCAACAGAAATTAGAAGACGTGCAGATTCTATTAGGAGTTCCAGAAAGCCAGGATTCTCCAAAAGCTACCAGAAACGGAAACAGAGGGCGTTGTTATATCTGTGGCAGATCACGAGATAAAACAACAAGGAAGTGGTATCATCGTTGCCAAAATTGGGTTAGCAATGAACATTTAAAAGAAATCTGTGATAAATGTTATACAGATGAAATCTATTAAAAATGTTGATATTAATTGTTTTAAAAAGTGGCTAATTTTTATTTTGTATTAATTTTAATAAAGATATTATTATTTTAAAAATGATTTAGTCTTTATAAACTTTATTCACATTCCCTAAAATGTGATATGAAAGTGGGTGACAACTGTCCCCCACGCGCCAGTTTGCGCACTGATTCATAACGCGCCTGTTGCAGGGTTAATAAAATTTGACGACATTGCAAATACTTCCTCTTATAAACAATAAGAGAAAGGAAAAATAAAAAAAATTATTATCACTACTGACAAACAGACAAAAGTTGTAAATCTTATTTATTATTTAAGCAGATTATACTAATAAAAGATATTTAACACTAATCCCTATATACTAATGGATTATAATGATTGGTTACATCACCTCATCATCTCAAAAGAAAACCTTGGAAATCTTTACAATTGCCTTTTCTTATAATTTCCACATGATATTTAATATTTTTCTTATTTAATCTTTTAAAAGTACCAATTAATCCATACCATTCTCTATTCCTTTCTATATAATAGCAATAAATGTTTCAGATTAACATTTTACTTTTTACCGCATAATTATTATGTCAGATGGTGCATTTCTATTTTTTTATAAGGTTACCTGTAATTCTGAAGTCATGTTTTGTTATTTTTTTTTTATTTCAAACTGCATGATTATTATTGCATAGTTGGTTTTGTTTGTATTGTTTGGTAAAGTATATGGTCAAAAAGGTTTTTATTTTTTTGCAGTATTTGATTTTATCATTTTTAGAACTTTTAATCTGGGGGGGGGGTGAACAAATAATAAGCAAGCTCCTTAATCATTAGGCCATTATTTGAAACAATCATTGATTCATCAATTTGATTTACAAGAAACATTCATGTGATAATAAATCGTAAGAAAGCAAGAACAGCTGATGTCCTCATTTGATCATATGAGGACCCGATTTTTGTGTGAGTATATATTCAGGTTTTTGAATTTATTTCATGAAAAGTAAATATCAAGATTGATAAAAACCTTCACACTCAAGACATGTCGTCTGGCTTTCCAGTTTCAATAGGATCAGACACCTTGGAGTCTTAAATGTATTTTGAATGGTTGCAGGTGCGTCAAAGGACAAAAAAAATCTGCTGTGAAACACTCATA
Organism: Triatoma infestans; assembly: GCA_011037195.1. Classification (NCBI taxonomy): domain Eukaryota; kingdom Metazoa; phylum Arthropoda; class Insecta; order Hemiptera; family Reduviidae; genus Triatoma; species Triatoma infestans. The sequence goes on from JAAEAF010005551.1 coordinate 131,088, forward strand.
TGACTTTTTCCAAGGCAATTTATATAATTATTATTGATTTACAAAATGTTTGCTTGTCTTCAATTGGAGAACCTGAACTTTTTTTTGAGGAAATCATACACTTCCCCTTCCCACAAAAGACTTCTTTAAATGAACTTTTCCTAGGGAAAAAGTTCCCAAAAGTTCGTATACTATCTGCACACATAAATTCAAGGACCACTTTTATTTCAAAGATTTTTCCCGGAAAAGTTTATTTTCTGGGGTGACAGTGGCGTTTCTATGAAATATCCCTTCAGTACAATGTACGGTTCTACCATATATATAATAGTAATATATATTAGAAACATTGCTTTAATTCTAAATTTGATGAAAAGGGTTAACTGAAAGTACGATTTTACAGAATATGTTTTGAGTTTTGGGGGGGGGGGGAATTTTCTCGAAAACGACTCTAACGATTTCGTTTCAGCTTTGAGTACTAACTGCAGAGATATAAATTTGCAGGTATCCAAGATCAGCCCCTCTAGGGAAAGAAAAGTGTAACAGTCTGGAGAGCTTTCGCAGTAACCTTAAAATTAATCCCCCTAACCCCTCCCCAACAAATAATGACATACATTATAGTTCACCAAAAAACTACTGTAGCCAATCACTAGTTGAAGCGCGTTAAACTAAAAACAAAACCTGTAAACTAGGTCGACTCCTGTATCCTTTCCCTAATAGTTCCTGATGAAGAAACCAATTATTTGCATTGTTTAAATATATAATTTCATTCTTGCATTGTGTAAATTATGTTCCTACTACAAAGTTGCCATAGTAATTAAGGAAATGTTAAACCATTAATAAATTATCTGGTGTTTTATTCAGCATTGCAACTTCATTAATAATTAGTTAACATGAATTTCACTATGAATTTTATCTCCTAAAACTTCCCCTTGAATTTCTAATCAGTATTGAATCGGAAGTGAAAAAAATACGCACTTCACGGCAACCATAATTTATAACATTTATTTATTTATTATTAACTGAAATGACAGGCTAAAATTTTCTTCACATTTATTTGAATATATGTTGTGCTTTTTAAAACCTAATTAATACCTAGCACTGACATTGGCTGTCATATAATAGATTGATTGATAATATATTGACTTTCTAGGCAGTGGTTGGATGATTAAATGAATGACTCATCTCTAGGAGTTGCTAGTAAAGTTATTGGATCCGTCCTTGTCATTACTAGTTTATAGCCAAATAAAATGAAATGTCAATTTTTGTTATTACTTCTTTTTTTTTTAAATTTTAGAAAGTGAATTTTTTTTTAAACCGGAAATACCTGTTTCGAAATCCATTAAATACTCAAACAATGGATTTCTTTGAAACTCTGTACGTTGTATGGGGGGGGGAGATGTAGGTGTTTTTATTTTTACCTCAAAAAAGAAAACTCTTCGGTAGTTAAAACTTGAGAGTTACCATTCCCAGATCCCATATTAAAGGTTTCGAAATCGATCAACAGAGAAAGTACGTCTTTATGAAGATTCGCATACTAAGCTTTACGTACTATCTATAGCTTTCATATTGAAATTTTTTTTTAATAAAAAGAATTTTATTAGGTTCTGGGGGGGCCGCCACGTTAATCTTTCCTCTAGAGTGTCATTTCAGTACAATGTACGGTTCTACTATCTGTATAATATTAATTTATATTAAATGCATTACTTTTCTATTCTCTTCAAGACAATCTTCTTTAAACTTTAGAGCTTTTTTTTTCCATTTAGCAAGTAAAGACATGGTTTCAAAATAGATTGCTCTAATAAATTCTATTAGAGACGTAATTTCGAAGACAAAATCTCAATGGTAGCATAGCATTCAAAACTGAAATTATTTAAAGCTTTGATTTGTTCTGTGTTACTTTATTATAGCGAACTTTGGGCATTACATTACGCCGATCAGTTAGAACTAGTTTAAGAAGGTTCTCTAAATCTCCGTTCTTCTGGCCGCTAAATACTCCTAACTGTTTAATAGACCGGGACCATTAAATTAAAACTTTACATATCTGCAATAAAATGGCTTATTAAACTACTATTTATGCGTAATAATAAAGTGGCTAAAATATGTTTGAATAAATTGCTATCACTTGATCAATCTGATAAGAACTTAGAGAAAATGAACTGGTTATCTCAGAATATTAAAACGACTATTTCATGGAGCACAGCATGATCCAATGTGGAATGAATTAGAAGTAACTAACATAAAAAATATAAAAGTGCAATCTTACACAGACAGACGGTTTTGTTGCTGGCAGATTGTTCAAAATGTGAGCCTACTTATAATAAAACAAATCATAAAAACATCAGATTCAAATATATAGTTATTTTTAGAGATATTGAATACGAGTGTTATTTTATTTTAGTTTTTTAAATTACGCTATATTTTATCTAAAATAAGTTTGCTAATCTTTCAACCTTTATTTGTATTTTTATGTTCATCCAATCTCCATCTGAAATGTATTGTAATGTATGTCTGTAATTGTATTGTTAAACAGATATTATAAATAAATAGGTCTATGGCTAGCGCACTCGTCTTTGGTGCAAGAATTCGGGGATCGAACCCTGTGAGGACAAAGTCGGTGTTGACCCAGCATCGTGACAAAAAGTAAGAAGCTAGCGCTGGTTGCGCACCTATGTAGCGAAGCCCGTAACTAAACGGCTAGGGAACTGCGGCGTGCTTATAACACACGCCCCCCAATACAAATCGTCGTCCGGTAAGCCTTGGCTCTTCACGGGCTGCATAAATAAATAAATAAAGTATTGAATGCATTACTAAAATTCCAAGTATAAAAAAACAGTTTAATCGAAGGTGCGACGTGCGATACCATGACTTTCCGTTAGTTTTCTTCAAAATTTCCTCGTAAACTGCTGCCAAGATTATCGATAAACTAGGACAACCAGCTGTACTATATAATTGTATTATTTTGGAATAATTCCAGATTTTACTGGAAAAAAAATTGTTTTTTGGGGGGGGGGGGGGTTTTATAAATGAAATAAGACTAACTTAGGACTGGAGATTACTCCCCGAACTTTGTCCCATTACAGTTCTTTTTGATAGAAACTCACACTATCTTTATAACACGAATATAAAGAAAATTCTTATTTTGATTGGAATTATTGTATTGAAATTTAACACCCGAAATAACATATTAAGGGGGGGTATACTTGTTTCTTACCCAGTTTTTCTAATGTCATTTCTGGTGACTGCAATGCATGAAGCAAATTCACTCCTTTTTAAGAATAACCAGTTCGTAAAAAAACATTCAAGTAAGCAACCACATATTTAAATTAATAAACTTAGGTAGGTAAATAATTTATACTACTTTAATGCTTTAATCATTGTGATCTTGTACATCTTGTAGAAAAGGTTAAAAAAAATCAAATAAAATTACCAAGTTAATTGGGTAAAGGAGTAATACGATTTAGTTAACAGTGTCTATTACCTCATCATCATAATGGCCGGCAACTTCATCAAATGGACATTCAGAAATCTATATTTGGCATTGGGATTTTTTATTTGTTCATTCATTATATCTTATTAGGCAGTGTTTAGATTGCACGATCTTTTTTTTAATATGACATTAAAATTTTTAATATTACATTAAATTTTTATATTGTCAGTGTAATAACAATTTACTTTTCAATATCAGTACAAGAAATATGTACCGTATTATTTCCGGTTTTTTAAGTAATACTTTTAATTTTTTTAATAAGAATTAATTCCAGATGTTTAGAACATTAGTACAGACAGATTAGGATTGTAGTGTAATTAATTTTATGGTTAATCACATCATTAAACAAAAAAGTTCGTTAAGTTTTTGTAATAAGCATTAGATAATGCTAATGTGTGCTTAAAATGTGGAGAGCAACAGGTTAAATTCAAAGATAAGAGTATTAACTTTATTTGAGAAATTTTTCCACACAAAATTATTTTTGATAGTTGTGAGCTTAATTTGTGGCTTAATATCAAATCTTATATATTTAGATGGTTCAATGTTTTTAGAGCGCTCTACTGGGCCATAATGTAATCATCACTTCTCTACCTTCCTGCATTAGTTGTTTAATACCTCCCCCCCACCGCTATATTTATGTTAGGAAAATACGTAAAATTTGACTTTAAAGAAAATTTGTCATTTTATATATAATTATATTTAGAAGTAGTACGAGAAAGTCGTGTGAATGTTTCACACCAGATTTGTTTCAGCTTTTTCGCGATTTCTTAAAAATTGGTTCTGACGAATTTTGTTCTGAGGGGAACAGCAATCTTCCCTCTAGAATATTCCTATTTTCCTATATCACCTCTATATTTTTAGGGTCCCATTTTCCATTTTTGGACCGTTTTTCAAACTTTTTAAACTCATAGAAGCAGGTACAAACATTTGCCCACCTTTTTTTTGAAAAGTTGATTGTCGTTTAGCATAATTCTGCCATTTAATCCAGATCGTATGCTTTAATCTCATTGAGTTAAGATCGTGGGAGAGTACTGTCAAGCAGGCAAAGAAAGCAGTAAGCCTTCCTCCTTCTTTAATAAATTAAAGTGATCTTTACAATCAAAATTAGAAACATAATAAATCACGAAATACATATTCAGAAGTTCACCAATTTCAATCATGAACAAGTGTTATTTATCTTACAATACATACACGTAAATTAGTTTTTATATATATAGATCATTATGGCCATGGTAAACTATTACATACATTTTATATATATAGATATAGAGAGAGAGAGAGAGGTCGTAAAAGTAAATAAATAAACTTCTAAAACAATCTCCATGGCAGCAGCCAGCGTGGTCTCTCTCTAGCACGATATGACGTTTTGACTCTCTAATGATAGTATGTTGTAATTATTCTTTCTGTAATATACTTTTAAACACAGAGAGAGAGGGAGAGAGAAATACTTTTATGATAAAAGTCCTTAAACTCGAAGTTTTAAACGTATACGTTCACAGAAGTTAGGGTTAAGCAAATATTAAGCAAACAGAGGGGAAAAAAATACGTATACAATCAAAAAGATCAAAAAGTTAGCTGAATGAAGGATAAAAAAAAAAAAATGAGTTAACTATTCATATTATTTATCTACAGACAAACAAATAATTTGATAGCATTCGTACAGGTTTTATTTTTTTACTATTTGCCAAGAGGAAGAAGTAAACCAAGAGCTAGATGACCAGACAGTGAGAGAGAGAGAGACAGAATATTGCCATGAGCGAATTGAACGGCAAGAGAATGAAATGCTAGTTTGACCTTTTCCTCTCCGTCTTGGAGAAGCGGGCGACTGACTGCCATCATTGTAATTAGGTCAATGATTTACATTTTACTTTAATAATAATAATAAAAATTACACCAAAGAGAATTAACCAGAAAAAAAAAGAAGAATAAATGCACCAGATCATCAATAATTATAGTTTTATAGGTCAAAGTTGGAGGCGAAAATAAAAGGAAGGGCGCGCAAAGAATACGAAAATAATTAGAAGTGCTGTAATCGTAAATTGATAATTCCATGATACTAAAAATTAAAGTAGAACAGTGTAAATAGAAAATTAATTTCACATAGAACTGAGTGCATTAGGCCGGGGTTACTATAATAAAACGAACCTTTTATTGCAAAATACCTTTAATTTAAAGAAATAAACAAAAATCTGGTGTGAAACACTCACACGACTTTCTCTTACTCCTGTTAATATACAGTTACATATAAAGTGACAAATTTTCTTCAACTATCAAATTTTCCGTCAGTGTATACCCTCACATAAATATAGAGTTAATGGGTGGATAAGTACCTACCTTGGTAGGTAGAGAAGTGATTATATCGTGCGTCCAGTAGAGCGCACCAAAATCACTGAACCAACTACATAAAAAATTTTAAATTAACGCCACAAATTTAATAAATTACTCTTCCGTTTTTATTTTATTTTGATTGAAATCATCGTCGTAGACGTTCCTAAAAGGAATATTAACTTTTGGGCTTCTTGGGATTTTTTCATTTTTAAGTTATTTTGTTCAAGTGATACACATACACACATACAGACTATTCCCTGAAAAAAGATTTGTTTTTCGTATTTATAAGAGACCTCAATTCATGAATTAAGATTCAAATTCGAAAAATTTGACACAATCACAATCACTCCAACAGTAAGAGAATGTGTAATAACTTGATCTTCTAGGTAAATAACTTGAACAGGATTTTTAAGTAACAAATAACCCAGACATATTATTTCGACGTATTTCACAGTTTTATTCTCATCGTATGAGAAGAAGTAGTAATTTATCTTCAAATGGCTGAGTGATTTACAAAATAGTAATGCTAATTAAATTACGATAAGTTATTTTAAACTAATCTCTTTCTAGTTAACAATAAACAAATATAACCTCATTAAGTTAACATTAATAAATTTTAAATGACCTACAAAAGTTGCCCCCCCCCCAAAATCAGATCTACTTCCATTAACTAGAATAGAAAATTATAGATACAAAAAAAAAACGATCGTCCAAAGGTGGAAAAGGAAACCACAGTAATAAATCAAGGTTTCCTTGGATTTTCTTTTAATTAAATCCTTCACAGCTTCCCATTGTATTGTAACCAGGTGTTATTAATTAATAATTGCCTAACTACATCTAATTATGTTTGAATTTGAATTTTACCTGTTTTCCAGACAAAAGTGTAACGAAGTTATTTAATCACTTTGTTTATAAATAGTTGTGCTTATTTATTTATTAAAGTAGGAACAGTTTAGTAGGCCAAGGTCCTGCAAGGACTGTAGAATCAAATAGTAAGTAAGAACAGATAGTAGCAAAGACTGACTTACAAAACAACCAAAAATCTTGTGGGAAACAATCATGGCCTAGAAGTATAATGTTTGTACTAGTTTGTGTGAGTGAACACCTATCCTGAAAGCCCATGTGGGCCCCAAAGAGCAATATAACAACAGGCAGGGTCTACAACCGAAACCCAGATCCGAGTGTAATCCACTTAATATCTACAACAGTCCTAATAAATCGGAGAATCACCCAAAGGGGATATAGCCTAAGCTCTTCCAAAGACTTCTTGTTTCCGACCATAGATTCCTAGAACTAATTTCCCCAAAACCCAGACAAATCTGTCAAAAATGGATGAATGGTTTCTTCCTCTGTCTTAAAAACTCTACTACAAAAGGGGACTGGCCTGAGAGCCCCATCACACCTTAGACCATTATTATTATTATTATTATTATTATTATTATTATTCACAGAAGGGGAGGGCAAACCCTACGCTATCCAAAGCCTCCCAGGGCCCCACCTTAGACCATAGTGCCCAGTAAGGGATCCAGCCAGATGCCTCAAAGAGACGTTCGTGAAAGACTCAGCAACATTTCACTATTTATCCCTGTCCGGTCCGTACTCCTCCTCGCTTGGGCGAGTCCGGTCCGTACTCCTCCTTGCTTATTGGTAAGCATCTTAGACTGCCGACAACCCACTGAGCTCCAACCGTAAGAATGAATGCTGTCAAGCTGCCTATTGTCTGGAAACTTGACAGACACGTGTCTAAAGATACACTAACTGCAGGCTTGGGACCAATTTGGCCAACGGTGTTGTCTAAAACTTATATGTCAAAGGGACATGATGGTATACTTTGATTACCAGAAATACATGTTTTGAGATACCCCCCCAAGTCCAAAAACATGTTTTTAGCGAATGGTCTGTAATGTGTGAACAGAATATCTCAAAAAGCAAAAATCGTAGGAAACTCAAACTTGGTATTCCGACCAGGAACTACTATCGGCATCTGGCGAGCAAAACTTTAAAGTAGATTAGGAAAATAAACATGTAATGATTTCAATTGAATGCATTGTCTATGCTTACCGAGTAGATAAAGTCAGTTACACATTCATTGTTAACTACAAACGCGATATATAAACAAACCAAAAAAAGTTATATAAACTGTCGAAAACAAATGACACAGATGGCACTGTTATCAGAACCATGTGAATCATCAATGCAAACTATATTTTCAAAATGTATAATAACCTCCTTAGGCAACATTTTATAATAATATATTATTATAAGTTTTCTTCTTCTTCTTCTTCTATTTTATTTTATTTTTTCTTCATAAAGTTCATGGAATAAAGATCCTGTTTAACTGAACAGTTAATATATAAAAAATTAATGCATGGTCATGCACGAAATAAGAGTTTTTTCCCATTCTTCAAAAAAAAAAAAAGAAAGAGAAATAATACTTTTTGATTAATGCCGACACACATGATGCTATCCCAATCGATCGAAAAAAAGGAAATAAAAACAAAAAAAATAAAAGTGCGGGAGAAAGGAGGACCTGCATGGCCAAATATGTGCGATGGTGTTTCTTCAAGGTCATTGTACATAAATTTAATAATAAAATCCACTAACGGAAACGCGACTTTAATAACTGTTTTTTTTCTCCAGTTTTGTAATTTTCTCCAGTTTTTGTAAACTTCGTATCTACGCACAAACACTTATCACTTTTGTTTGATACACTTTCCCAGGGAAACTTTTTTGCGAGTTTCTGAGGGGAACAGTAGTGTTATGCTTTCTTCTAAAGTAACACTTCATTATAATACAGGGTGTCCGGGCTAAGTTGTCCCCTTTTTCTCGGTGATTATCGATGATGGAAAAAAATTTCAAATCATAACACCCTTATTTTTTAAGTAGTATCTAATGATATTATAAAAAAAAAATTCTGCTGCTGATATGCAGATTACAGAAACAATTTTTTTTTTCCAAATGGGAACCCCTATTTTTTAATATGAATTCTAAAAGTACTTTTTTTTTTGTGAGAAAAACTGTTTTTCAAAAATTAAAATTGCTTTTGTAGTTCCCAAGTTATGAATTTTTGAACAAAAAAAAAGTTTTTTTACCGCTGGCATAGTAATAAAGAAAGTTATGGATAAACGCATGAGTCTGTCCAAAGGGCAAAAACAAAAATGCAAGATGAATGTTTACACAAATGCTCTCCTGTTTACTGTTTTAATCCCATAAGTTGTAAATAATGCCTTGTTTTTAAAATACTTTCAGTCTACCTCAAACTTCTATTCGTTCCGGCAAGACGGTTCGTCCATATTCGACAAACGAAAAAACTGATATGTACGACATTTTTGTTGAATGCTGTCGCCAAGCTCAAACAGCTGCAAGGGTTTACCAAGAGAGATTTCCTGAACGAAGGCACCCAAGCCGGAAAACTTGGGCTGCTCGTATTGCTCGTATTGCTGTAACGTCCCACTTGTATGACAGTATCATTCGCCAAGGGCCAAGAAATTGGGTTAGGAATGTTCGTACTTTCGTTACTGAGCTTGATGTACTACTGTATGGGCAGGAATCCTAACACTTCAGTTCGAAATGCGGCTAGAGTTCTGGGAATTAGTAAAACTGTCGTGTGGGAAACACTCCGCCACTATCAAATGAAGCCATTTAGGTACCACATTGTTCAGGGGTTTCGCGAAGGGGATCAAGAGCGCCGACTTACTTTTTTGGCTCATAAATTTGTATTAACGGAGGAAATTCCAGATTTTTTTTATCTCTTATTTTATGGTCGTTTGTTTATTTTTTACTTTCAGCACAAAGAATAATTTTTTCAGTTGAGATTTTTTTGCGTTTTGGCAACCCAGGAAGCCATTTTGTTTTTTAAGATCCAGAAGTCAGCGGTAAAAAAAGTTTTTCGTTCACAAATTCATAACTTGGGAACTGCAAAAGCAATTTTTATTTTTCAAAAATTAATTTTTCTCATAAAAAAAAGTACTTTTAGGATTCATAATAAAAAATAGGCGTTCCATTTGGAGAAAAAAATTTGTTTCTGTAACTTACATATCAGCAGCAGAATTTTTTATTTTTATAATATCATCAGATACCATTCAAAAAATAAAGGGAGTTATGATTTGAAATTGATTTTCCATCATCAATAATCACCGAGAAAAAGAGGGTGGACAACTTAGCCCGGACACCTGTATATGGTTTTTCCACCTATATAATATTAATTCTCATTAGAAGCATTGATAGAATTCCAAATTTGAAGAAAACTGGTTAACCGGAAGTGTTGTTTTATATAGTTTTCTGAATTTTCTAGTAAATGGTCAGAACGATTTACTATAAACTTGCTGGATAGATAGATACGTATCACTTTTATTTCAAACATTTTTGTGCAAAAATTGATTTTCGAGTGTGATTGGGGGTCTGTCAGTTAGTTTGAATTTAATTGTGCTAAAGCTTTGCTGGTTTTGACATAAAGCACTCCAGATAAGACCGCTCAGGTATACAAGCAAAATCCCCACCATCATTTTTATGGCCAGCCAAACTAAACATGGTAACGTTACAGTTTTGAAGAAATTTCGAAAATTCAAACTCGAAAACTCAATTTCGAAAATTTGGACGATTGCAAACAACTAGTGAAAAACAGCTGTGTCTAATTGACCTAATGTGTAATCGCTTCATGATAACAGAGAAGTAGATATTTAAAAAAAATTATAAAATGGAAAGAAAATTAAATTTAATTAAAATGGACGGTGTTGCAGACTTGTTAGATTGAATTAAATGGTTCTGTATTTTTTATTTTTCTCCATCATTACAAGGTTGAAATCATTAAACAATTTTCTTGTTGTTAAAAGTATTATGACCTTCTCTAAGTAATATATATTTAATAATAATAATAATATAATATAGAGTATATATAGTCTGATGAATATGGCCGGTGAAGTGCCGGAGGAGGGGTCAATCACGGGATCTGATATTCCAGTAAATGGCTAGTAAAAGGGGAAATGCAGAAGCTGTACCACCCCGGGTAACCTTGAAACAATCATCATTTTGTAATCAAAATAATCACCACAGCGGCCGCAACAGCAGCTGCAAAAGAGGCCAATGATTGCTTTATAATCTCCTCACACATGTAAAAAAAAAAAAAAAACAACTCTGATTTTGTGAAACGAATGGCACGACTTTCTCTTGCCGCCTGTCTCACAGTTTTTGATTGTTTTATCAATTAGTGGCAATTTTTATTATTTTATAAGAAAGTCTAGTCAAAGCTACCCGGAATTCTTTCAAATATTATAGAGCTAAATATTATCACAGGGGTACAAAAATGTGGGGTGAATCTATTCAAACGACTCACTCTTACTGCAGTTTAATTGTGCAAATTTTCTTGAAACTTGAAATTTTTAGTCAAAAAAAAACGATACTTTAAAGTTGCACTTCCGGTTCATGAATTTTGACCGGAACTTTCCTAACAGAAATGGTGATGGCACTCGGGGAACCTCCAAACATGTAGATATTTCTGCTGAAAATTGAATTTCGAAAATATGACACGATTACAATACTTCCTAAGAGTAAGAAGAACGTACTATTTACAAACGAAAAACCTAAATTGTTTCTCAACTATAAACATCTATAATGGATAATAATACTCCATAAAACGAATTAATTCTAGATTCTTCTATGAATCAAATCAAACATTATTTCCATTATACCAGGCATGTCCAGCAAGTAAGTGTACTGAATTTTTGTAGGTTACAAAAATTTTTATTTGAACAAAAAAATTACCTGGTTACATTAGTACATATGTAAGCTATTTTTCGACATAGTCACCATTCCTCTCAATGCAGGTGGTGAACCGGGGTATAATTTTTTGAAACCATCCTCGAAGTAGTTTCCCGCCAACCCCTTCGTCCACTTCTCCACCTCCCCTTCACCTCCTCGTCGGTTGAAAACCTTTTTCCACCCATGTGCAGCTTCAGGGAGGTAAAGAGATAGTAATCTGAAGGTGCTAGGTCAGGGGAATGCGCGGGATGGTTCAGGACATCCCATTTAACGAGGCAAGCAGTTCCTTCGTGGCGTTGGCCGTGTGTGGTCTGGCATTGTCGTGCAGCAGGCAGACTCCCTTTATCAGCATGCCTCTCCTTTTGTTTTGAATCGCCCTCCGCAATTTTTGTAGGGTCTCACAGTATCTTGCAGAGTTGATGGTCTCCCCTTGAGGCATATATTCAATTAAAATTATGCCTTGATAGTCCCAAAACACGGATGCCATGATTTTCTTGGCTGAAATTGTGGTTTTGAACTTTTTGGCGGAGGGTGAAGAGGTGTGACGCCACTGTTGAGACTACCTTTTTACGTTTCAGGTGTGTAGTGTGCAACCCAAGTTTCATCTCCAATAATGACGGAGCGGAGAAATTCATCTCCATGGAATTTGTAGCGTCTCAAAAACTCTTGCCCGACCTTGAATATTTCACACTTGGCGGGAGATTGGATTGACATTTTTCACGAAACGTATTGTCGCGTCGACAGTTCTCAACGTACTGACCTCGAACCGGTCTCGTTGCGGAGGGGAGGAATCAGGCTACACGACAATATAGCCAACATGTCGAAAACAAAATCCCTCCGGCCGTGAGAGCCTCAGTACACTTACTTACTCCAATGATGGACATGCCTCGTATGTGATATGTTGTTTCTAGGAACTTACACATTCATTCATTAGTAGGGTCGATGTTTGCAAATAACTACATCCTTTTTCTTAAAAATAAATCCTGAGAAAGCGTACATACCAGGGGTAATGTCTATTTTTTCAGGCAGGCCTAACGTCCAAGTGCCAAATTAGGTGTCGTGGACGGAGGCGTAGAACTATACATGTTGGTTTTTTAGAACACATCAGATATTGAATGTGATTACATTGTAGGCCAAAAGGTAGCATTCCATTAAGACTAACACAGCTAGTTATGAAATTTCAAAGAGGTAAACCTAGATCTCAGTTACCTATAGAAAAAATAGTTATTAGAAAATGGTGTGTCTGTGTAAGTATGTATGTGAGCAGCAAAGCTCACAGAAAATTCAAATTTGACACCAAGGGATTCGACAATCAGTTATGTCAAAATTCCCAATCGGAAGTACCACTCTACTATATGGACTTTACATTTTTTTGCGATTTTCTCGAAAATGGTTTCAACGATTTTCTTTAATTTTGGATTATTAACTTTACATATAAAGAGCTACAACTTTTAATTGGAACATTTCTTTGGGAAAATTTATTTAAAGCGACTTTTGGGGGAAGGGAGGGGTTATGTTTTCCTTAAAAGGCTATAATTTAGTTTATTATACAATTCTTTCATTTAATAATATTAATTAGAATTAAATGTGTTGCCAAAATACTTCTTTTTTTTCTCTTTTTTTTATATATCCAACGCCCTCGTCGTTGGCCTTCTCGGCCATTGGACTCCTCGCAGCCCAGTGCAGAGACGATTCTTGGTTCTGCAGAGGCGATTCTTGTAGGTCTCTTCTCAAGTTCTGCATTGCCGCACATTTATTAAGTTGTCCGCATCTATTTCTGCCATCCAGCGCAATCAGCAAAATGGGCGAATCAACCACAACAATTCTATGGAGGTGTTTAGTCAAGTAGTCGTGTCCAGTAGCCAATCTGAAACATGCTAAAGTCAGGCAAGTCACTAGGCAATCTGATTTGGGGTTTGCACAATGGAATCGCACCATAGAGAAGATGATATCATAATGCTTGCCCTCTGAACATCTTAGCATGTATTGATTCAGCAGTCCCTGGAAGAACGCTTCTATAAATTTATCGATGAAATATAAGTATATGTAAAAAAACCTCAATGAAAATCTGAAATATAAAATACACTGATTGCCACATAAGATTAAAATTTCAACATTTTCCACAGAGGATCGTTCTGAGCGCAAAGCAATGTGTGAGAAAAATACAGTACAATGTGCCATAAAAATGATAAAACCTTTATTTTATTGATACATGTCAAGGACGTCTGTTTCCCTAATCCATAGAAATTATAATTCAATGCGTACAAATGTTGTTGCTTTGTACAGAATACTAGTAAACTGGTAACAACTATCTGTAACAGTTCATTTCATATTTTTACATCATATTCCATTATTATCTCTTCCCTTTTCCATTCATTCCCTTCCACTACCATACATTCTCTGTTTACTGCCTGACATTACGATCAATCTAGCCGTGGATTTAACTTTCGTTTATTTTTGACCTTTAAATATCTCAAATAAAAATCTTTGTGAAACACTCACACGAATTTTCATTTAATCTACTTCTTACAGTTGTAGTTAACTAACTTTTTTAATCTTAAATTATAACTTTCTCTTACTCCTAGTAACAGGTGGTACTGCGACCGTGGCAAGTTTCGAAATTAAGTTTTCACGGGTAATTAAAGTTAAGTTTTCACATGTTTTGAGGTCTGAACTAAATTTCAAATTTCAGCGTACTGCGATTTTTTTTGTTTTTTAGGTATTCTGTTAACACACAACAACAGACACAAACACTCACACATACACCTTCATATATATACATACATACAGACCATTCGCTGAAAACATTTTATTTCTATTCAGGGGATCCCCAAACACCTATTTCCAATCTAACACCAATTCTCTGAAATCTGGCACTACCGCACTACTTCCTCTTACTAGGAGTAAGAGAAAGTAAAAATGTTGAAATGTGATTCAGACGTGAGGAACTGTGACGTATCTGAAAATGTTTCCGTGTAAAACAACTATTATAAACTGAGTATTTAAACACCTGTCACCAGTAATTAGTATTTTAATGTGACAATAACATTGTCATACATTTAATATCAACTATAAATATACTATATATAAAAACACATATTTACGCTAAATTTGCTAGTAAAGTACATAGTTACTAATATGCCACATATTATTAGTTGGAACTGTTTTTTTTTTTTAAAAAAAAAAACTTTAAATGTGTTAATAGCAACAATTACTTTATTACACCTATAGTTTATGTAACACAATTATAATAAGTATTATTGAATCTAATTATCCATATTATTAGTTTAAAATGTTAGAATTTCTGAAAGAAAGAGCGAAGGAGTTATGTGTCTAAGTAGAGAATTTCGTCAGTATTGCAATCGATTTCAACAATATATTTCGAAAAAAGATATCGATGTATGTGATAATAAGGAAGTTATTTGGAGTTTTTTAGGGGCCCATTCTTTACAAATAGGAGCAGTGTTTTGCAAACCGAATAATTAAATTCAGCTAAATCTTAGCGAATGTTGGAGAATACGGTTTGAAACTAACGTTGGATATGTTAATTGATCTTCAGTTATTAATATGACCACAAACTTTTTAAACAAACAATTTTTTTTGAATAATGACAATTGGAGGGAAGGGATTAGCTAAGTGGTTAGCGTACTGGGCTCCCACGCGGAGGACCCGGGTTCAAGTCCAGCTGTGCTACCCTTAGAATTTTTCTTCCTAGGAGCCTCTACAGCTCACTATCCGGTCTGTAACGAGAAAACACTGTCCGGAGGCCGGCAGTGCACTGAGAA